>JAPKLY010000891.1:12771-54261 GCA_026898435.1 Prunella vulgaris
ATCATCAAAGTTAAAATGTGTTATTTTGAGTAATTTAGCAGGGAATAATGAGTAAAATGAGCAAAGTGGTTTGGTTTGTAGTTTCGAAACTTATAAAATCTTAGGAATTCTAAAAACCTTAAAATTGAAAAAAAAATGATCATCAAAGTTAAAATGTGTTACTTTAAGTAATTTAGCACGGAATAATGAGTAAAATGAGCAAAGTAGGGTTGGTTTATAGTTTCTAAACTTATAAAACCTTTGAAATCCTAAAAACCATAAAATTGGAAAAAAATGAGCATCAAAGTTAAAATGTGTTATTTTGAGTAATTTAGCATGGTATAATGAGTAAAATGAGCAAAGTAGAGTTGGTTTGTAGTTTCGAAACTTATAAAACCTTAGAGATCCTAAAATCTTAAAATTGGAAAAAAATTATCATCAAAGTTAAAATGTGTTATTTTGAGTAATATAGCATGGAATAATGAGTAAAATGAGCAAAGTAGGGTTGGTTTGTAGATTCGAAACTTATAAAACCTTAGAAATCCTAAAATCTCTAAATTGGAAAAAATTATCATCAAAGTTAAAATGTGTTATTTTGAGTAATTTAGCATGGAATAATGAGTAAAATGAGAAAAGTAGGGTTGGTTTGTTTGTTTCGAAACTTATAAAACCTTAGAGATTCTAAAAACCTTAAAATTGAAAAAAAAATGTTCATCAAAGTTAAAATGTGTTATTTTGAGTAATTTATCACGGAATAATGAGTAACATAAGCAAAGTAGGGTTGATTTTTAGTTTCTAAACTTATAAAACCTTAGAATTCCTAAAAACCCTAAATTTGAAAAAAGGATCATCAAAGTTAAAATGTGTTATTTTAAGTAATTGAGAACGGAATAATGAGTAAAATGAGGAAAATGAGGGTTGGTTTGTTGTTTCGAAATTTATAAAACCTTAGAAATCAAACCCTAAAATTGGAAAAAACGATCATCAAAGTTAAAATGTGTTATTTTGAGTAATTTAGCATGGAATAATGAGTAAAATGAGCAAAGTAGGTTGGTTTGTAGTTTCGAAATTTATAAAACCTTAGAAATCAAACCCTAAAATTGGAAAAAATGATCATCAAAGTTAAAATGTGTTATTTTGAGTAATTTAGCATGGAATAATTAGTAAAATTTGCAAAGTGGGTTGGTTTGTAGTTCGAAACTTATAAAATCTTAGAAATCCTAAAAACCATAAAATTGGAAAAAATTATTATCAAAGTTTAAATGTGATATTTTGAGTAATTTAGCATTGAATAATGAGTAAAATGAGCAAAGTGGGTTGGTTTGTAGTTTCGAAACTTATAAAATCTTAGAAATCCTAAAAATCATAAAATTTGAAAAAATGATCATCAAAGTTAAAATGTGTTATTTTGAGTAATTTAGCATTGAATAATGAGTAAAACGATCAATGTAGGATTGGTTTGTAGTTTCTAAACTTATAAAACCTTAAAAATCTTAAAAACCCTAAAATTGGAAAAAATGATCATCAAAGTTAAAATGTGTTATTTTGAGTAATTTAGCACGGAGAAATGAGTAAAATGAGCAAAGTAGGGTTGGTTTGTAGTTTCGAAACTTATAAAACCTTAGAAATCCTAAAAACCCTAAAATTGGAAAAAATGATCATCAAAGTTAAAATGTGTTATTTTGAGTAATTTAGCATGGAATAATGAGTAAAATGAGCAAAGTGGGTTGGTTTGTAGTTTCGAAACTTATAAAATCTTAGAAATCCTAAAAACCCTAAAATTGGAAAAAACGATCATCAAAGTTAAAATGTGTTATTTTGAGTAATTTAGCATGGAATAATGAGTAAAATGAGCAAAGTAGGGTTGGTTTGTAGTTTCGAAACTTATAAAATCTTAGAAATCCTAAAAACCCTAAAATTGGAAAAAATGATCATCAAAGTAAAAATGTGTGATTTTGAGTAATTTAGCATGGAATAATGAGTAAAATGAGCAAAGTAGGCTTGGTTTGTAGTTTCGAAACTTATAAAACCTTAGAAATACTAAAAACCCTAAAATTGGAAAAAAATGAGCATCAAAGTTAAAATGTGTTATTTTGAGTAATTTAGCACAGTGTAATGAGTAAAATGAGCAAAGTGGGTTGGTTTGTAGTTACGAAACTTATAAAATCTTAGAAATCCTAAAAACCCTAAAATTGGAAAAAATGATTATCAAAGTTAAAATGTGTTATTTTGAGTAATTTAGCATTGAATAATGAGTAAAATGAGCAATGTATGGTTGGTTTTTAGTTTCGAAACTTATAAAACCTTAGAAATCTTAAAATCCCTAAAATTTGAAAAAATGATCATCAAAGTTAAAATGTGTTATTTTTAGTAATTTAGCACGGAGTAATGAGTAAAATGAGCAAAGTAGGGTTGATTTGTAGTTTCGAAACTTATAACACCTTAGAAATCCTAAAAACCCTAAAATTGGAAAAAATGATCATCAATGTAAAAATGTGTTATTTGTAGTGAGAATTATTCCTAGTGAATAGGCACTACAGTTGGAACTTCTTGTGTATCTAGGGAAACCTTTACATGTTGAGGAGGCTTGCCTAATTGATTGTACAATAACTCATTGCTTGATTAAGTGATACAACACCATGTGAAACATAGGATAGTACATTAATGCATATCTCTCTCACTTGCTCACTTTGAACAAAAGTGATAGGTAGTTTACTTTCTTGACAAGCTAGTAGACATAGAACAAATCCCACTTTTATTGCTTTGTTTGAGTTACGAAATTGAACAACAATAATACCTTTCAATCTCCCATCTCCCTCTGTTCGATAAATAAACTTGGTCATCTTGCCACGACGATAACGATCACGTACACTTGCGTGTAGACACCATTTTTGGGCAAACAACAAACATGTGTTACTTAAGGATAAAATGTATTTTTCTTAAGAACAAATATGTTTTTTGTTTTTTAAATTTAATCATCATCCCTTAAAGCTAGATATATTGATTCATGTACTAACGCACTTTTTACTATATTATATATGTTATTATAAAATAAAATAATTATTTATATACAAATAAATATATACTATGAAAAGATAATGTTTTTTCTTATAATAACACACATTTTGCTCTTACATTGTATGAAAAAAAATGTTATTTCTACAAAAACAAGTGATATATATGTAAAAACACAACATTTGGTCTGATTGCAACACACATTTTGCCTTAAAGTAACACATATTTGTCTAAAAAGTAACATACCTAGGACTGAGAGCGAAAAACTTGAAAATTATGCTTGTGCGAGAATTTGAGAAAATTACCCAAATTCGACACGACCAGGTCATGGATCCGCGAATTTTTGATATATATGGTATGTTTCACACTGTAAAACGTTTCATATAAGTTTTTGTCAATATAATATTATATATACACACATACATACATATATATTATAATAAATAACAATAATTATTATAATTAATTCATTAGATATATATATATATATATATATATATATATATGGGTTCGTTTAAAAAATTTATTAGCAGCAAAATGATATTATTCATCCTAACTTATACACAAGATAAATATTTATTTTCATGGAAAAATTTACAAAAATGGTTCACAAAATTGACACTAATTACAAATTAGTTCTGTGCAGAAAAAAAAATTATACTTTTGAGCAAATATTGTGAACTAATTTGTAAATATAGTCACATTTTTAACCAATAAATAAATTCTCATTTTTTATATTAGTATTATTATAATACTAATTGATAGGGCGTGGATGTGCATGATCTCAGAGGTCACCAACCGAATAGAGATTCTTCTTGAGAGGAAGTATCTGAATGATAAAGTCTTAAAAGTTAATATGGATCTTAAGGCTTTAATGGTCTAACAGAACATTAGCCGGAGAGAATTCATATCTAAAGATTGGAAGATCGGTAAGCTCTATCCTCTGGACTTATCCCTCTGCTAGAGGGCAGAAGACTTCGCCTACTAACAAGAAGCATTTGGTTAAAGGGAGATTCCTTCCTCTTACTTCTGAGGTCTAACCTCTGGTAAGTTGAATAATCTACATTCAGAGTTCAGAGTACAGAGAAGAAAAGAAATCCCTGTCACTATCATCGAAACCTATAACATAGGTGAACGTGTCCAACCGAATCAAGGTGAGGGAATAAAATAGTACCTTCCACCAATAAGAAAGTGCCACGTATAGTACTATCAGTACTACCTTTGTGTCGTATTGCTCCACTAACCGGGGAAGCCGTTAGTAGTGGTCCCTAAGCAGAGGAAATGACCATCATACCCCTCTTCCCAATAGAGAGGGTATAAATAGTTTTCTCATCCACTTTTTTAAGGTTTTCATGATACATTTTCCAAACACACTTTCATATATTTGTTCTTATTACGTTGAAGAGTTTTTCCGGTGGAGCTAACTTGAGCGTCAGAGGGTCGACGTTGGAATTCCTTCCGACCCGACTTTGTGTAGATCTTTAAGAGGAGAGTGCGATCAGCCAGAGGGATCTAACAAAAGGCAGAAGGCGGATAATCACCTTGTTAATTGCAGAGGATGACAGGTAATAATTCAACAATACTGTTCTTATTCAATCTATTTGCTGGATGAGTTTTTTTTAACTCTATCAGCTGGCGCCGTCTGTGGGAATTCATGTTTATGAGCTATGGCGTGAGTTTTACACTTCGGAAATTTTTTTTATTAATTATTTATAACGTAACTTTTAGATGATGCGATCCTAATGATCCAACCTATTTTCCTATGTACTAATATCGACAGGGATCATGAAATACGGCAGTGATCTCCTTAGTCCCTGTTTTGTAATAGTAAAACAGAATTTGAATTTTGAAAAGAAATGGGGAGAATCCCCAGATGAATAAGTAGCCGTTGTGGAATAGGAAGTTGTCGTTACTATTTTAGTCTATAAAAATAATTTTCTCAAAAATAGTTCCGCTGTCATTTATATCTATGAGTGTTTACTTGTGTAAATTAGGGTAATGTGGTGAAGTTATGTTGTTATCCTTTTGTTTATTACGTTTGTGACTGATGGTGATAAGAATGACAGAGATGGGTGACCCTAACCCTCGGGATCTGAGGGTAGAGTTTGAAGCTGTGGTCAATACTCCAGCCAGCACCAACGTGTCAGTGGTCACAGCTCAGAGCACTCCAGTTATGATGATGAATGAGCAACCGGGCAGTTCTAAAGTTATCACTTTAACAACAGACAGTCTTAAAGCTTTGATTCAGTCGGCTGTGAGTCAAGCCCTGAGGGATCAAGCGGCAGAAGTCACAGGGCAGAAAGAAACCCCTGTTAAGAACATTGAAACTCTCCTCGTTGGGGGGAGGAGAGAAAACTGGGCCACGAGCATGTCTGAGGTCGGGCTGCCGATCGAGCCCCCGGCTAAGACCCAAAGTGGACCCGAAACTAGGGCCTGGAACATGCCCAACACATTACCTCATCCAATGGGAGAAGTCCCAGAGGAGGGGAATGTGCGAACCAGAATTGGTAGAACGGCTGTTGGGGGAAGTACTGCGAGAGACGACAGACCAGAAAATAGAGCCAGTATGGGAGGGACTAGAGATTCCCGACTGGTTGATTATGAGGATGACTCTGAGGAGGCGGTTGAATCTACCGCCGTAGCAACCATGAATCGAGCTATAGCTTCCTTGAAGCGTGAAATGGAAGCAATTAAGAAACAGTGTGAAAATGTGAAAAAACCTGGGGGGCGATCTGGAGGATCCCCCCTCACCGATGAAATTCTTCGGGATCCACTGCCACCTGGATACAAGGCTCTGAATTATGAATATGATGGAACCACTGATCCACAGGATCATCTGATGAGATTTGAAAATGGGGCGTTGCTACATCAGTACTCTGAAGGGATGAAATGTCGAGTGTTTCTCACCACTCTCACTAAATCCACTCAAAAATGGTTTAGCCAGCTGCTAGCCGGTTCTATACATTCGTTCACAGAACTCAACGACCTGTTTCTACATCAGTTTGCAAGTGCTAGAAAGACAGCGAAAACCTCTCTATCGTTGCTCAGTTTAAAACAAAAACCCCAGGAAAGCCTCAGGGCATTTATCACTCATTTCAATGAAGCTGCAGTGGAGGTGCCCTCTGCCACTGATGAGGTCAGAACTAACGCACTGGCGCAGGGACTGTTAGATGGAGACTTCTTTAGGTCTCTAGCTAAGAAACAACCCAAGTCCTTTGATGAATTGCAAGTTAGGGCAGATAAGTATATCAATCTGGAAGAAACGAGAGGCATGAAGAAAGAGGAAAGAGGATCGGAGAAAAGAAAGAAGCCTGAGAAGAAAAGAGGGGGAGTAGAAAAGGGTAAGAGTGAGACGGAAAAGACACCGCAGGAGAGATTTGATACTTACAACCCCTTAGTCTTGCAGCCTACAAAAATGTTAGAAGTTGCAGCTAACATCCCTAGGTTCAGATTTCCCACTTCTGCAAAAAGGCCCCCCAAGAATCCCAGGTCAGAGCATTATTGTCGGTATCATAACAATTTTGGTCATGAGACCAATGAATGTAGGCATCTGAAAGACGCAATTGAAAGGCTAATTAGGGAAGGCCATTTGGCTGACTTTGTGAGGAAAGAAAATGATAGGTTCGGAGGAAGGAGAAAGGAATCTGGGGAGAAAGGAAAGGAGCTAGTAGAAGCTCCCAGAAGGGACGGTTTGGTTCAAAGAAGAGGATTTATCCAGATGATAGTGAGAGGACCCACCGATGGTGATTCAAACAGAGCCAGGAAGGCATCTCTCAAAGGAAGTAGATCCTGGGAGACTGGAGACGTCCATCAAGTGAGAATGGAAGAGGATATGCCCATAATTAAGTTTGGGCAGAGGATGAAATCATGAGCCAGAGGCCACATAACGATGCCCTCGTGATAACAACTGAGATAGGCGGGTATGGAGTCGCCCGAGTGTTTGTTGACACTGGGAGCTCGACTGATATTATATTCTGAGAATGCTTTGAGAAGGTGAATCTAAATGTGCAACTCAAGCCAGTGGATACTGCCCTCTTTGGATTTACAAGAGGAGCAATACATCCTAGAGGGCAAGTAACATTGCAAGTCAGGCTCGGGGAACCACCCTTGTTCAGTGTGTAAATGGTTAACTTCTTGGTGGTAGACGCACCTTCGGCGTACAATGTGATAATGGGAAGGCCATCTTTAAACCTGTTCCGAGCTGTAGTATCTACCTACCATTTGAAGATGAAATTCCCTGTGGGAATGGAAGTGGTAGAAATTTGTGGTGATCAAATGTGTTCCAGAAAATATTATATTGATACTGTAAGGGAAGTAGCCAAGAAGGTAGGACATGAGAACAGGGGAGATGACCCTCATGGAAAGAAATTGAAATTGGAGGAGATGAGAGAGGAGAAGCCAGAGATGATGGTAATCCCTAAGGAAGAACTCATGCCTGTAGAACTATTTCCAAACCAGATAGGATTCACCACTCGCATCGGCACTCAGATGGAGCATAGAGTGGCAGAATCTATTATCGATTGCCTAAGGAAAAATGCGGATCTTTTCACTTTTCAGCCAGAGGACCTGATAGGAATTGACCCATAGGTGGTATTGCACAGTTTGAATGTGAACCCAGAGGTCAGACCAGTGAAGCAGAAGTTGAGAAGGTTTGGGCCAGAAAAAGACAAAGTAATCAAGGAGGAAGTCCAGAAGCTATTGAAAGCAAAACATATAGTAGAGGTTCAATTCCCAGAATGGCCCTCCAATGCAGTGTTAGTAGCAAAGGGGGCCGGGGCTTGGAGGATGTGCATTGATTTTCGTGACCTTAATAAGGCATGCCCTAAAGATCACTACCCTCTACCTAGAATCGACCAGCTTGTAGACTCTACATCTGGATGGGAGCTATTATCCATGATGGATGCTTATCAAGGATATCATCAGATATAGATGGATAAATTAGATATGCCAAAGGCCTGCTTTGTAGTATCTTGTGGAACCTATGGTTACGTAAAGATGCCATTCGGATTGAAGAATGCAGGAGCGGCATACCAGAGGATGGTGGATATAGTTTTCAAAAAACAAATCGGGAAGAATATGGAGGTGTACGTAGATAATATGCTCGTAAAGAGCATCAAGGCGGGAGATCACACCTCTGATCTGGAAGAAATATTTGGAGTATTAAGAACGTATCAAATACGACTCAACCTGGCTAAATGTGCCTTTGGGGTGAGAACGGGCAAATTCCTAGGATATGTTGTGATGCCTGAAGGAATAGAGGTTAATCAAGAAAAGGTGAAGGCTATTCTTGAGATGCAAGCGCCCAGAAACTTGAAGGAGGCGCATAACTGGATTAAGTAGGTTCATTTCTAGGTCGGCTGAAAGGAGTTTACCCTTCTTTAAAATCTTAAGGAAGGGATCACGTTTCAAGTGGGATGAAGAATGCCAGAAAGCCTTTAAGGAACTAAAAGAATACTTGATGAAGCTGCCTCGATTGACAAAGCCCTTGAAAAGGGAAACTCTGTATATGTATTTCTCAGTGGGGGAAGGTGTTCTAAGTTCTGTCCACTTACGAGAAGAAGGAAGTAAGCAATTGCCCGTTTATTATGTGAGCAAAGTCATGCATGGCCCAGAGACAAGGTATTCGGAAATAGAAAAGTCTGCCCTCGCAGTGATAACACGGCCAGAAGGTTGAGACCGTATTTCTTGGCCCACAAGATAGTAATCAGAACTCATATGCCCTTGCAAAAGATCATAGGAAGACCTGATTTGTCTGGGCGAATGGTCAAGTGGGCAGTGAAACTAGGACAATATGAGATAGAATTTGAAAAAACTGTACAAGGCGGAGAAGTGAAAGTATGGGAAGCGTATGTAGATGGATCGGTTACTCAAACAAGGTATGACGCTGGGATCTGGATAATCACACCTGAGGGAGAGGAATTACAATTTGCTATCAATTTCGAATTCAAGATATCAAACAATGAAGCTGAATATGAAGCTTTAATTAGAGGAATGAGAAAGCTCCATGAGATGGGGGCGCAGAGGGCAGTGATATACTCAGATTCTCAGTTGGTCACTCAGCAGTTACTAGGAACTTATGAGAAGAAAAATCGAAAAATGGCCAAGTACGCAGAGGTAGCAGCCCAGTTAAGGGAGAAGTTCGAAGAGTTAAGGGTGGAGCAAATTCCCAGAGAAATAATCAAAAAGCGGATCACCTGGCTAAAATGGCTAGCGCCTCTGAAGAGGCCAGAGGTAAGATCACCTTAATCGCAGTAAAAGATCGAGTGTTCCATTTAGAAGTGGGAGCAGTAGAGACAGAGGTAGACTGGAGGTCTCATATCACTCATTTTATGCAAACAGGGCAGAAGTTGGAAGGATATGAGAGGGTAAGAGTGACTGTATATGCTCGATTTTGCATGATTGGGGAATTTTTATACAAAAGATCCTTTACTTAGCCTTATCTGAGATGTGTGTCTATACGATAAGGTAATTATTTGCTAAGGGAAATACATCAAAGATGTGGGGGAGGCCACACGGGAGCCAGCGATGTGGCTTGGAGAGTATTGCGAGCAGGCTACTTTTGGCCTACTATTCTAAGAGATGCAAAAGATCTGATACAAAAATGCGACAGGTGTCAGAGACATGGCCCACTGATGCGCGTACCAACCAGGGAGTTAGGAATCATGTATTCCTCATGTCCCTTTGACAAGTGGGGAATAGACATAGAGGGAAAGTTCCCAAAGGCAAGTGGGGGAAAAGCGTTCTTAATAGTAGCAGTGGATTACTTCAGCAAATGGGCTGAGGCAGAGGTTGTGCAAAAAATAGACGAAGGGGCTGTGATTAGATTCCTGTGGAGAAACATTTGCTGCAGGTTTGGAGTACCTAGAATTTTGGTATCAGATAATGGTGCTCAGTTCACAGGAGCGAGAGTAAGGAATTGGTGTGAAGAGATGAGAGTACAACAAAGATGGGCATCGGTGGCGCATCCCCAAGCCAATGTTCATGTAGAAGTAATTAATAGGACAATAGTAAATGGGATCAAGACTAAGTTGGAAGGGAGCCGAGGAAACTGAACATAACATCTGGACTCTGTCCTCTGGGCATATCGAACCGGATTCAATACAGCTACAGTAGAAACCCCGTTTAACTTAGCATATGGGGCCTCAGCAGTCATCCCAGCAGAGGTGGGTATAGAGAGTCATAGGATTCAGATGTATGAAGAAGGCGGATAATCACCTTGTTAATTGCAGAGGATGACAGGTAATAATTCAACAATATTGTTCTTATTCAATCTATTTGCTGGATGAGTATTTTTTAACTCTATCACTAATATTATATATTGCATATGTCATTAGACAATATTTTTCCATTGACAATATTTTTTTGCGAAATTTGAATTTTATTATCTTTTATTTTTATTGCTTTGATTATTCAATTTTAGTATTTTTAAAATACATATATACATGTATATAATAAAAAAATATAATAAATAGAAATTAATATATAATAATATAATTCTAATTAAATTATGAGTGGTTCTGCTGTGGAACCGAGTGCATGGCATGCACCCCTAATTGGGCTCAATTTCTGAATTTAATTTTGACCAGCCCAAACAATTAAAAATTCACGGATCATAAAATAAAAGGGGACAGACCCATTTTTAACCTAATAATCGCGTGAACGAAAAAACTTGAAGAACAGCGCTGGCTTTTTTCAATAAAAAAGAAGATACAGAATCAAGCACGATATTATGGATGATCCAACTTAAATCTTCGATTCAACAGGTATTTTTATAGAAATCCTTCGACAAATTTATGCAAAAATCATATTATAATAATTTTCTAAAACTATTTTACGCACAGAAGAACATCAAACAGAAGATCTCTATACAATTTAAGTTAAAGATGAAGAAGAAGAAATAGAAGAACATCAAATAGATTAACAACATGAGTAAAAAGAAATTTGCATCATCAATGTAGAAGAACCAGAACCAATTAATGTGGGAGAAGGTATGATAATGAATATTTCTTTAGTTATTATTCAATAATATGTGAGGTATTATTGAATATAATTTATGTATTCAAATTAAACTCTTCGGGTATTAATATAGAAATCTCTGAGTATTAATATAGAACTCTTCGGGTATTAATATAGAAATCTTCGGGTATTAATATAGAACTCTTCGGATATTAATTTAGAACTCTTTGGGTAATATCAAATATTATTGAGGTATTAGTAATGAATAAATCAGAAACTCTTACAATATGTAATACATTGGATTAATAAATTGTTTCTTATGTTATTTTACTCACAGCAAATGATCTCTACACAATTCAAGTTAGAGATGAAGAAGAACATCAAACAGAAGAACAACATGAGCAAATAGAAAATTGCATCATCAATTTGGAAGAACCAGACCCAATTAATAAAGAAGGTACGATTATGAATATTTCTTCAGTTACTATTTAAAATAATATATTAGGTGTTATTGAATATAATATAGGTATTCACATTAAACTCTTCAGGTATTCACATTAAACTCTTCAGGTATTAATATAGAACTCTTTGGGTATTAACATAGAACTCTTCGGGTATTATGAAATATTATGGAGGTATTAGTAATGAATAAATTAGAAACTCAAATGTAATACATTGGATTAATCAAATGTTTCTTATGTTATTATAGTACATTATATTATTTTGTTACATTAACTGATATGTATTTTGTCATAACTCAGAATCTAGTGCTGATTGTCGTGATATAAGAGGTTCTTTGATTGGAGTGGAGAAAGATACAATTGATCAAATGTATAAATTGTACTGCATGCATGCACGTTCTTTGGGATTCAGTGTGAGAAAATCAACAAACAGATATTCTGCACTTGACAAAAGTATATTATTAGCAAAGAATTTTGTGTGTTCTTGTTCAGGGTTAAGAAAAAATGATACTGGTTCAAACACTGGAATATCAGTGAAAAAAAGAAGTATTGGAATTACAAGAACATAGTGCAAGGCTAGGATTCTAATCAGAATAAATGATCATGGAAAATATGAAGTTGTCCAGCATGATATGAAACATAATCATATCTTGACTAGAACAGAGTAGGGTCATTTACATCGCTCAGAAAGACAAATTACATTAGAAAAAAGCAAGGTTATAGAGGATATGGTATCATCGGGAATAAGAGCTATTGATTTATATAAATATATGGCACATGAGGTTGGCGGAGAAGAAAATTTGGGCCACACAGTGAAAGATCATTACAATCTGGTGAATAAACTGAAAATGCAAGAAGTTAGAGGAGGAGATGCTAGTAATTTAATTGATATTATGGAGAAACAAGAATCTAAAAAAAAGAGTTTTTTCTACAAGATCAGATTAAATGAAGATCGAAGACTCTCGAATATATTTTGGAGAGACTCATTGATAATGGAAGATTATGAAATATATGGGGATGTAATGGTTTTCGACACAACATACAAAACAAATAAGTACAACTTGATATGTGCTCATTTTGTTGGAATAAACAATCACTGGAAGAATGTCATGTTTGGCTGTGCATTTATATTTGATGAGAAGACAGACACATTTGAGTGGCTTTTTCAAATGTTCAAGAAATCAATGAGGTATAAAAGCCCGAAAACAATATTCACAGACCAAGATTTGGCAATAGCAAATGCACTCGAAAAGGTATGAAAATATATGTATTAGTTATTAGAGAAATAATACATTTTCAATTCTGAGTTATACATATCTGCTCTTAGGGTATTATAAAATTGTTCTTTAGGTATATAATTTACTTCAGGAATTAATAATATAATCTAAGGGTAATAATGAATTAATCTACAAGTATTATTAAAATAATTTATGGTTATTATTTAATTGTTCTTTGTTTATATTATTTAACTTGTATTTCTATTACAGAATATAACAAATGCAATGGAAAAGGTATAAAATACAGATGTTAGTTATTATAAAAATTATGCATATTCAATTCAGATGTATTTTAAAAAATACCTTCGGGTATCCATATCTTTTCTTGAGGTATTATATAATTGTTCTTCGGGTATATATATAATGTACTTCAGGTATTGAAAATATAATGTTATAGTAATACTAAAGTGAACTATGGGTATTAACTAAATTATAGATATTATTATATTGGTCTTTGGTTATATTCTTTATCTTGTATTCCTATTATAGGAATTTCCAGGCACAAGACACAAATTATGTCTTTGGCATCTACAACAAAATGCAATCAGCAGATTTGGAGAACTAAAGAAAGTTGGTCCCTTCAAAAGAGCTTCTAACCATTGCTTAACAAGTTGTATTGACGAGAAAGAGTCTGAAATCTCCTGGGAAAACATGATAAAAAATTATGGACTGGAAAACAATGCCTGGTTTAAGAGATACTATAGTCTTAAAGATAAATGGTGTACGTCATTGAGTAAGGACATATTTTCTGCTGGAATAAGATCGTCCCAAAGAAGTGAAAGCACGAATCATGCAATTGGATTCAAAGCTCACAAACAGATAAATTTAATAGGATTCTACAAGATCTTCAATGATACATTAACTCAATGGAGGAGAACTGAAAAAAAAAAGGACGAGTTCAAGTGTTCAAGAATGACACCTGAATCACCTTTTGGAATGAAAGGGATTATAAAGCATGCTGCAGAGGTATGCACACATACA
This sequence comes from Prunella vulgaris, assembly GCA_026898435.1. Taxonomy (NCBI): domain Eukaryota; kingdom Viridiplantae; phylum Streptophyta; class Magnoliopsida; order Lamiales; family Lamiaceae; genus Prunella; species Prunella vulgaris. Next base: position 26,441 of record JAPKLY010000891.1, read on the forward strand.
ATATTTAAGCACTTTGAAGAAGAGTTCTCAAAGTCATTATTTGTTTCTTCAACTGTTGCTGAATTCTATGACACCACATTAGTTTATAACGTTATGAATGATGATGGAACAAGAAATAGCAGAGTAGTGTACGACACTTCTATGAATCTTTTTACCTGTGATTGCAAAAAGTTTGAAGAGTATGGAATTTTATGCTACCATTGCTTGAGAGTAATGAATGTAAACTCTATACAAAGGATAGCCGACAATTATATATTGAAAAGATGGTCCAAACTTGCAAAGGAACAAGTGTGGGACAATATTGAGACTGAAGCAACAAATGATAACATGTATCACTTATTTATAAATTAAAATATTGTTAATTTTTTTTATAATAGTACTAGGGTATTAGAAAGAAGTTCTTTGGGTATTCTTTTGTTATACTTTGGGTATTAATAAAAGTTCTTCAGGTATTTATATTTAAACTGATATGAACAGGTTCTAACTACAATGTTTTGTGAAATAGGGGAAAGTGTTACAGCCATATACCATGGAGACATGATATCATAAGGAAGTACTACAATGTAGTATTGATGAGTGAAGAAAATGAAGAGGTGAGAGAACTCCTAGAAGAAGGATATGAAAAAATATGTTCAATTCTAACTGCAAAGAATTCAAAGCAAAATGAAGACATTGAGTCTCATTCTGAAACATCGAAGAGAGTTCTCAACCCTAAAAGATCAGTAACAAAGGGAAGAAGCAAAAGGATAAAGGGTGGAATCCATACAAAAAAGAAGAGCAAGTCAGGAAATTCACAGTCATCACAAATGAAAGAATTTGGATCAATTACTCATACTCCTCATATAATTTGACTGAGCATTGTAATTCAATTTTGATAAATATATAAATGTTAAATTCTTGTTAATATTGTTACACCTAGACTGTTCATAGGCGAACTAATTACAAGATTAATTGATGAAGTCTGAGAAGCTCGCAGACATGCCCAGAGGACACGACATCAACCTTGACTGAGTCAACTCCAAGAGAAGTAAGCGAGCTCGCCCGGAGCTCGCCCGGATGCCTAAGGCTGAGTCAACGGTCGATCAAAGCCAGGAGAGAGAGCTAAGTAGGGGAGCTCGCCGACTTACAGGTGAGCTCGCCAAAGAGCTCGCCCATATCCAATAGACAAGGCTGATGTTCGCTACCATCACCACAACCTGGAATAGCACAAGGCAAGGAAGCTCGCTAAGAAGCTCACCCAGTCCGAAGTACGGACAATAGCTATATAGGGAACTAGTAGTGATGTAGTAGGACGAAGTAATGTAATAGAAGCATGGTAGTAAGAAAAGACAGGTGTAAGGATACTTGTCTGCACCTAAAGCCAAGTAGGCTCACAAGGTGTCACCTCACAACATGCAAACCTATAAATAGGTCTCTTGTACACTCTTTCTCTCTCTAAGTTCATTATCCAAAACACACTTTCTCACTCTAACTCTCACTACTTTCTCTCTCTAAACATAAAACCAAGAACAATTATCTTTGTTTATTGTTTGGTGTGATTATTAGGATATAACAGCTACTAAATTCTTCTATTAACAAAATCCACCAACAATTTGGCGCTAGAGGAAGGGTCCCGAACCTCCGATCATTCAAATTCGAGAGAAAATTGTTAGAATTCATAAGAACATTTGAAGGTGTTCTTGACTTTGAACAAGAACACTTGAAGATACACTGCCCATTCCCAGTTTTTAGCCTAATTACCAGATTTTTGGATAAAAACGAGACAAAAAGGTACTTTAAACGCATGCTTGTGGGTAAATAAATCAGAATCTGGACAATTTACTTACATGCAAAGCTACACAAGACCTTAAACAAACATATCATTGCTGGGGACTGACGAACTTGACGAGCTACTAACCCAAGCTAAACAATGTCCAAGGAAAACACATCAGTGACTACAAGGAGGTGTTAGAGACGCACTCCCCAGAAACAAACTGATGGGGAGACATCACGCCAATGAGCTGATGTCCCGCGAGCTCCACTGCGAGCTGAGGCCACTCTAGTAGCCCAAGATGGACTAAACCCCACTCTGAGGGACATCATCAACGATCCTGGCGAGCTCCAGCGCACCATCACCATACTTCAGTGGCTGCAACAACAGCAGCAGGGCGAGCTCGCCCAAGCGTCTCAGCGAGCTCCCACCAATAATGCTCGGGAATAAACTACAAGGCCGACTCAGGCCACGCAAACTCGGGGGCATGCTGGCGAGCTCCCCGCTGAGTAGGAGGCGAGCTCCACAAGAGCTCGCCAACACAGAGAAAACATCGGGAAGGCAAAAATTACGGACAGGCTAGGTTCGCAAGACGGGCGAGCTACTGCCTACACGGAGGCGTCCGCAACCCACCAATCCAGGGAGGTGCTCAGGGGCAGGTTGGGGCCCAGACGTGAAGAGACCGAACAAGAGTCGGTCCCTGCTTCATCCCGGAGGGAAGAATCGGATCTACATCCATGTAGATCCGCGCATGAGAGGCTTAGGAGACCAGCCACTGATCGACTAGGCCTGAATGGAGGCCGTCAGTTCCGGCACGTCACAGAGGGGCTGCCCCAGAGTAAGGTACTACGGAGTCGTGCGTCCACGAGGCGTACGGTCTTTGAACAGCCTCCACAGGAGGTAGCCTACGAGGATGAGCTGGCAACACTAAAAAATGCAGTGGAGCAGCTGCAAATGCAAGTAGCTGCCAAAAGTGGCGGAGTTGATGCCACCACACTCCCGGTATCTCCATTGGCACCAGCAATACTGAAGGCACCGGTGCAGAAGAAGATACAGTTCCCGGACATGGCCGTGTATGAGGGAGAATCTGATCCCAAAGTCCACATGTCCAAGTACGCGGACTACATGATATCTGTAGGTGCCTCAGATGCAACACAGTGCCGGAACTTCCCATTGACCCTAGGGGACCGTGCTCACCGGTGGTTCTCCTCACTCGCCCCGGGGTCAATCCAGTCTTCGGCCAGCTTACACGGGAGTTCCTGGCCCACTTCTCTGGTTACGAATCCTACATGACCCAGAAGCATAGGTTCACCAACATCCACTAAGGCAATAATGAGACTGACCAGCAGTACTTGGAATACTTCGACAAGATACTGCTGGAAGGTGAGCCAGTCAGCGAGGACACCAAGATTGTTGCGGTGATGGCCGGGCAAAAGAAGGGGACCGAGCTCTGGAAGAAAATGCACCTAGCATGCCAGAATACTTACGCCGAGTTCAGACACAAGGCGGGAGTATACGTGGCTATGCAGGAGGCACTACTGAAAGAGGTCTGTGGCTCCGAAGAAAAGAAGCAGCACGGAAATAAGTCCGGGGGTACTTACAAAGGTCCTAGGAACTTGAAAGCTTTCGGGGATGGGGACGAGTTCAAGGAAAAATTGAACCAAATACTTACCATCTCCGTCGATCATGTGTTTGCGGCGGTTAAGGACAAGGCAATGTTGAACGAACCTAGGAGGATTCGTCAAGACAGCACCAAACTGAACCCGAACAAATTCTGTGCCTACCATCATTTAATTGGGCACTTCACCAGTGAGTGCCGGGACCTACTCAAACAATTTTGGAAATTTTATGAGGATGGGAAGCTGGCCGAGTTCATGAAGAAGACCCCAGCTAAGAGAACCAAGATCGAGAGGAGGGAGGTCTCCGATGAAGAAGAGGAGGATGAGGACCGACTCGGCCCTCAACACAGACGTATGGCACCTACCCCTCCACAAGAATAAGAGCCAACTCGAGAACTCCTCGTTCTCGAGAAGCAGGTCGGACCAGCTGGAGGTCTAGAGGAAAGAAGAATCTCCATCTCCAAAAGAAAGAGGAAGGCCGAGGTTCGGGCCGTAAACCAAGTCTAGGAAGGAAGTTCTGGTTCCAAGCCCACCACTCAACCAACTGCAGAGCTCACCTTCTCCCAGGCGGACTTGGAGGGGATACTAACGCCCCATAATGACTCGTTGGTGATCAACGCCAACATTATGAATGTCAAAGTCCACCGACTGCTAGTAGACACAGACGCCTTCACCAACATTTTGTTTAAATCAACCTTAGATGCGTTAGGTGATTTTGAGTCATATTTAGAACCTAGCAATGCTAGGATAGTGGGGTTTGGAAAAGCTGTAACCATCCCCGTATGTCAGATTAAGTTGAGTGTCCAACTTGTATAGGCCGAGGACCCAGAAAAGAGGCTGACTAGGCTAGTAGATTTCCTTGTCGTTGACCAGCAGTCTACCTACAATGGGTTCCTTGGCCGCCCCTTCATTCATGAATTTAAAGCTGCGTGTTCAACCTACTATTACTGTTTAAAATTCCCAACTCCAAAAGGCGTCGGAACTATTAAAGGCGACCAGAAAAAGGTCAGAGAGTGTTTACTCCAAATAAAAAATGGCCAAGTAAAAAAGACTGTAACACAGGTGCTTGTACTTAAAAGATGAAGCGCAAATTCTGGTGGACGAGCCCAACATCCTGGACATCATCTCTATTGAAACTGAGTTGATGGAGGTGGACAACCTGCCGGAAGAGACAGTGAAAGTCGCCCAAGTGCAGGAAGCGGTGGGAGATCCACAGTCGACACCCATGGATGAAGTCGTGGAAGCTCAAGTGGGAGAACCGGTGAGAGATCAGGAACAGGTGGAGGAAGTCCCCCAAGAGGTGGAGGAAGTCCCCTCAAGTGGGAGAACCGGTGAGAGATCAGGAACCAAGCTCCCCAAGTTGAAGAACCATCCAACCCAGTCCCCCAAGAGGTGGAGGAAGTCCAAGAACCTGCCAGAGTTGAAGAAGGAGGTGATGACCTCGAACCTCAAGTAGGTTTCGAACCAATGGCGAAGGAGGACTGAGACGAGCTGGTTAGCGATCCAAGGTGGAAGAACCACAAGAGGAAGGCCACCCCCATGGAGGATTTGAGAGCAATCCAGGCAGACCCGGCCAAGGCCGACTTGGAACTTTTCATAGGTTCCGAGCTGCCAGAACCGTACGGGTAAAAAAATGGAGGAGTTCTTGAAGTCCAACCTAGACGTGTTTGTCTGGTCCCATGAAAACATGATGGGAATCCCGTTATAGTGCGTGCCATCGACTGAATATCGACCCAACGAGGAGACCAGTTCACCAAAAACGAAGGAAGTACGGACCAGACAAATACGAGGAGCTAACCACGGAGGTGAAAAAGTTATTGGACAGCAAATTGATCAAGGAAGCCTTGTGCCCGCAGTGGGTTGCTAACCCGGTCCTAGTGAAGAAGCCAAATGGAACTTGGAGGCTATGCATCGATTTCACGGACTTAAACAAGGCGTGCCCGAAAGATAACTTCCCACTGCCCCACATTGATCAGCTTGTTGATAACACTGCAGGCCATGAGATGATGACATTCATGCACGCTTTCGCAGGTTATCACCAGATAGCGATGCACCCAGAAGACCAGGAACACACGACGTTCTACACCAACAAAAACATGTACTGCTGGGAGAGGATGTCGTTCGGACTCATCAATGTCGGAGCTACCTATCAAAGACTAGTGAACAAGATGTTCGATAAGCACATCGGGCATACTATGGAAGTGTACGTGGACGGCATAGTAGTTAAGAGTTTGCGGAAGGAGGATCACCTAGACCACCTCAAGCAGACTATTGACATACTATGCCACTACAACATGAAACTGAACCCGAAGAAGAGTAGTTTCGGCGTCCATTCGAGAAAGTCCCTGGGCCACCTGGTGAGCCAAAGAGGAATAGAAGTCAATCCAACCCAGGTGAAGTGCATCATGGAAATGCAGCCGCCAGATTCAGTACCGAAGGTTCAAAGGCTAAATTCCAGTCACGAACTTTATTTGGGAGGCTCTCCAAAAATTTCTCACTCGGGCGAGCTTTCAGATAGTAGTACCCCTTGCCATCCTTGGCCTGCCTAGTCACGCTGAAGAGCTCGTTAATCTCAGTTGTGGTTAATCTATTCTCGTAACCTTCCAGACCGAAGATAGTCAACGTGGCCAGGAAACTGCTCCAAGCGTTCAGAGTCAGTTGGGTAATGACAAGGTTGATGTCCATTAGAAATTACCAATGATCGGATGCAAAGACAGTGTGAGCCCGGCCTCAAGGGTGTGGACAATAATGGCGGTCTGTCCGACCGGAGGCATATCAACTCGCTCATTCTTCTCCGGGGTGGACAAGAAAATATCGAGAGGGATATGATATTTCTCGCAAAGCTTGGAAAGTGCAAACTCAGTGATGATGCTCTGAACCTTGTTTGCCTTATAATCAGATTTGCCGACCACATCCAGAGTAGTTCGCCCAGGTAAGGGAAAGCTCGCCACATGTCTGTTCACATACTCCACCCAGGCGAACTCATGCACAACGTCAGCTGGGATTTCGTGCTCGAGAAGTTAAGGAAAAGGGAAGTTAATAGAGCGAAGATACTCGAGTGTAATCCCCTCTTCCTCGTCATCATCTTCGAGCTCGTGGACAAGCTTGCTAGCTTGGTCGCCAGACTCGGCGACCTCCTCTTGAGTTTCGGCGACCTCCTCATTGGCTGTAGCAGCTTCCTCATTATCCTCCCTGGCGAGGTTCCCCCAGAGGTCGCCGATATACTCCTCAGACCCACCTCAATAATTGGTGGCCCTCTCCCAAGAATCGGTCTGGACCTCACCGAGGTGCTCGCCAGTGTCTGGTAGCTTGCCCCTGAACCCGATTCGATCAAAATAGGTGTCATCTGAGGGATGGGTAGGTTCTCCGTCATAGGTAACTTTCCTGGATTTCGGTTCGAGATAGTCTGGCTTGAAGATTGGGTCGACATGTCCAAGTTTAGGGGGCGAGGTCTTGTTTAATTTAACTCTTAAAAAATTTCAGAGTCGCCGGAGTTCTTGGTTCCAGTGGCCGGAAAATTCAGACAATTGGACGAAAATATTCAAAGTTACGGGAAAATCGGGGAAAAATGAAGAAGAACAAAGAAGAATCTGCAAAAGAAAGGAAGAAAAGAAGAAGAAATGGTGTTACTAACTTGAAGACTCCTCGAAAATCCGTTGAATACAAGGGTTTTTAATCGCCAGAAAAGTGCTCTGAAATTCGTAAAACGTAAAGTCAGAAATGAAGATGATTTCTCATATTTATAGGCAAGTGGGCGAAGTGTGGTTTCCAAAGAGTCTGAGGACCTAAATGCAAAAATTCAAAAGTAGTGGCATGATGGACGCGAGAAATGAGGCGTGGAAAGGTGTGCATGATGCCTCGAATTCTGCGCCATGTCAGCACGCCCACCGCCATAGGTAGCTCGTCGAGACACTCGCCACAACACCAAAGGGAAGTTTGCCTATACTCGAGCTCTCGCCTACTGAGGCAAATTACCTCGCCCACACATTAGAAGAATCATGATGTGGACGAGCTGGGGGCAAATGTTGATAGGCGAACTACTAATAGGTGATTACATGATTAATTGATGAAGTCTGAGAAGCTCGCCGACATGCCCAGAGGATACGACATCAATCTTGACTGAGTCAACTCCAAGAGAAGTAAGCGAGCTCGCCAAGGAGCTCGCCCGGACGCTTGAGGCTGAGTCAACGGTCGATCAAAGTCAGGTGAGAAAGCCAAGTAGGGGAGCTCGCCCACTTACTTGGGATCTCGCCCACTTACAGGTGAGCTCGCCAAGGAGCTCACCCATATCCAAGAGACAAGGCTGATGTTCGCTACCATCACCACAACCCAGAATAGCACAAGGTAAGGAAGCTTGCTAAGAAGCTCGCCCAGTCCGGAGTACGGACAGTAGCTATATAGGGAACTAGTAGTGATGTAATAGGACGAAGTAATGTAATAGAAGCATGGTAGTAGGAAAAGACAAGTGTAAGGACACTTGTCAGCACCTAAAGCCAAGTAGGCTCACAAGGTGCCACCTCACAACATGCAAACCTATAAATAGGTCTCTTGTACACTCTTTCTCTCTCTAAGTTCATTATCCAAAACACACTTTCTCACTCTAACTCTCACTACTTTCTCTCTCTAAACATAAAACCAAGAACAATCATCTTTGTTTATTGTTTAGTGTGATTATTAGGATATAATAGCCACTAAATCCTTCTATTAACAAAATCCACCAACGAAGACATTTAATTACAATTTTTACAGTAGATATATATAATATTTCTGTTAAAATCATTAATACCCAGAGATTAAAAATTAATACCCGAAGATTAAAAGATCTATACCCGAATAATAGAATAGGAATACCCGAATAGTAACATACCAGTACCCCAATAATAAAAGAATATTTTATAAAAAAAAGGTACGCTACAGATAAAAAATTGAAAAATTATAAAATATAAAAAAAATAAAAAATATATATTATACTATAAATAGCAAAATCGTAACCCTAGAAAAAAAACGAAGGCATTGCATCTTAATATAAATCGACAGCATCTTCCACCGACGAAGCTTCGACGAATCTCAAACCTCAAAACGTTCCAAAGGTACAAGTGTTTACCTATCTATGTCACTCAAAATCATTATTTCTCTATCTCTCTGTCTTTCTCACTATGTCTCTCTGTATCTATCTATATATATATATATATATATATATATATATATATATATACATATACCTCTTTATATGTGGTGCGGGGACCGCCATACGTCCTTTCCCAGTTATAATATGAAGTCGTATGTAATTACATAATGTATTTTACTAAAATACATTATTCTTGACATATTGATATTGCTGGGGTATCAAATATATTCATCTGGAATTATATTTTTGAATTGATATTAAATTATTCTTGACATATTCTTAAATTATTTTATTAAATCTTGGGTATTAATATTTATTTTCTGTGTATAGTTGTATTACCCATGGGGTATTAATACTATATTGTTGGGGTATTAGTATTTAACAAATTGAGTATTTAACAGATGTCTTCTTTCATCCGAGTACTACTCAACAACCAATACTATATCCCTATAATGGTAAGAATTTTTTTTATATAATATATAAAAATACATAAAATATTTAATGATAATTACCTGATGTTGTGAGCAGAGAATACCTGGTCAATTTATTGATGCTTTTGAACATATGTTTCAACAAGCATCAACTGAAATAACACTCACAGCTGCCAATCACCCTGGAAAAAGCTGGAAAGTTAACGTAGATACAATGGATGATTTTTGTTACTTCAATGGGGGGGTGGGTGGGAAAGGTTTGTACAAGAACCTGGTATAGAAGTACATGATGTGCTCACTCTCAAAGTGGTTAATCAGAACACATTACATGTTCTAATGTTTTCTAAATCAGGCTGCTGCAAAGACTGCTCAACCCATGGTTTGTTATATTCATAAGCTTACATTCTTCATTAAATTTTGATATTTTTTAATAGGCTTACAAAATTATATATATATATATACATGTGTTTAACAGAGCACACTTTTGATGAGGATGATGAAGAAGAAAATGTTTCATTTGGAGAAAAGAATCTGAGTTTCACAAAGGAGGTCAAAGATTATCACTTCAGGGCCAACAAGATGGTAATTTTATATACATATATATATACAAAAATAGGCATATACACAAAATATATTTATTTTAATTATATATTACTAATATGTATAAATTATATCAAATACAGGACATTCCAATAAGTTTCATAATGGCCGCCGGACTGCTGAATAAAAGTGAAGTAATACTTGTTGATAGAATTTACTAATGATGTTTTTATGTGGCTATCTTAACATATTAATCCTATCAAACAATAATCCAAGAATATGTGTTCTTGGATGGATATTATAGAGAGAGAAAGTAGGGAGTTTAGAGAGAGAAAGTATTGGTGTATTATGATTAAGTTGGAGAGAGAATAGTATAAGAGAGACCTATTTATAGGTGAGCAAATGTGAGTTGGCACCTTGTGAGCCTATTTGGCTTTAGGTGTTGATGAGGGTTCTTGACCCTTGCCTAGGTTCCTCACATTGCTACCTTTACAATGCTTCCCTACTACATGTTTATGCCCTATTCAAACACTTGCGGCTCCGATCCCTGAGCTGGACGAGCTTCTAGCCGAGCTCTATTGCCTTGTGTTGTTTTTATGAATAATGTAGTGATGGGCTCTTGCTTGGTCTTCGTGAATAAGGGCGAGCTTCCTCTCGAGTGGGCAAGCTCGCCCGTAATCCTCTCTCCCCAGGTACGATTGACTGTGGACCTTGGCCTGTCGGGAGCTCGAGCGAGGTTCTTACCTACCTCACCGAGCATCCCTATGTTTATCTTTTGGATTAGGTTCGCCTATCAACATTTGCCCCCCAGCTCGCTCACATCATGATACTTCTAATGTGTGGGCGAGCTGACTTGTCTCTGTGGACGGAGGCTCAAGTGTTGGCGAGTTATCCCTTGGTAAGATGCCGAGCTTGTGGGCGAGCTTCTATATGGCGGTTCGTGGGCCGACGTGCTGTGAGAATCAAGGCGTCGTTCACGCCTTTTTAGGCGTTGTTTCCCGCGCCCATCATGACAAACTTTCAAACTTTTGCAAATCGGTCCCTGTATTCTTCGAATATTCAAGCTCGCCCTCGTGTCTATAAATAGGCGAAGGTAAGATCATTCTTCACTTTTCACCTCCCCGATTTCCAGAGCTTTTTCCGGTGAACGGCATCCCTTGCTTCCGATGGAGTTTCGAGTGCCCAAGGTAGAATACCCCCATTTTCTTTCTTTCTTTCTTTCATTTCTTTTGCAGATTCCTTTTGTTCTTCTTCCCCTTTCTTCAAATTTCTGGAAACTTTGGACGTTTCCGGTGGCTTCTCGATTTTTCCGACTATCCCCATACTGTTACTCCGGCGACTGTGACCTTTGGACTATTTTGGAACCCCTTGAACCTCGTCCAAGCTATGTCGACCCAATCATCGAGTGAAACTCTTTCGAACCGTAATCCCGAAAAACAACTCATGACTGGCAGTGGACTGATTCCCCAAATGACTCCGATCGTCATCGAATCCGGATCTGATGCTGGGTCAGTAGCTCACCCCAACTCTAGCGAGCTTCTCGGTGAAGTCCGATCTGACTCGGGTGAGAAAGCCACGAGCTCCGTCATTCGCGACGTTTGGGACGAGGTTGTGGAGGTTGTACCTGAGGAAAGAGTTGCCAGTGGTAACGAGGAGCCTGCTGGGGCTGATGAGGAGGTCGCCGAGGCGGACGAACAAGGAGGCGACCTTGAAGAAGTTACAATCGAGTGGTTCCACTCCATTGATTTCCCGGAGCCCCAGCTGATCGAGCATCAGGTCCCTGCCGAGGTTGTCCATCCATTCGACTGGGAGGGGTATGTCGCCCAGCACGTGGCATGTTTTGATCTCCCCGAGCGAACTTATCGGGATGCAGCGAATAAGTCTAATTACAAAGCGAGCGATATCCGGAGTGTTATTAGCGAGTACCAACTCTCTCAGTTCCGCAAGAGGTACCGGATACCCCTCGATAAGTCGATATCTTTCTGTATGCCACAGAGAAGAATGAGCGAGCTGATGCGCCTCCAGCGGGGTTGACCGCCATAAACATCCATACCCTCGAGGCCGGACTTACACTGCCCCTACACCCTATTATCGGCCAATTTTTGCTCGATAACAACCTCGCCATCACCCAGCTCACCCCTAATGCTTGGAGCAGCTTGCTGGCGGCGTTGGCGGTTTTCGGGTTGGAGGGGTATGAGAATCAGGTGACCACTGCCGAGCTTAATGAGTTGTTACTGTAACTCGGCAAGTGAATGACGGTAAGGGGTATTAGTACCTCAAAGCTCGCCCAGGAGAGAAATTTTTGGGGATCCTCCTGAACAAGATCTGTGACTGGAAGCAACAGTTCGTCTTCATGGGCCGAGATTGGCGAGCTTCCACGAGTTACTCTGGACGAGGAGGACGAATTCCTTGACGAATATGGGGAGGCTAGCAGTAGGTCGCCTACTTGGTGTGCGTGGGTTGAATTAGATTTACTAATCTAATTCCTTTCTTTTGCAGGTTTGAAGCATCACATGTCAAGTCGCGGCAAGGCCGAGATACCAATCGAGTTCGACCTGGTGCGAGTTGTGTGCTATTTGAGAAGCAAAGAGGATCGGGAGATCGCCCTTCTCAGCCAGTACCACTGCCTCAGACTTGCCAGGCTTCATACCTTGCCGCACCACCTTACGGTTCAGGGTCCCGAGCTCCCAGGTTTACAACTCTCCGAAGCTCGCCAATTAGGTGGATAGCTCACCCAGTTGCTAACCACTTTTCTTTAATTTTTGTAGACAGAAATTGGGTCGCCTTCCTAACTGTCGAGATCCCCCCGGCTTATGAAGTCTTACCCCTCCGGTTTGCTATGGGTCTACCCCGCCCCAACAAGCTCACCTTGCCATCGACCCTCGCCCTAGAGGCGAGCAAGAAAGCTGAGCCCGCCTCGAAAAAGGGTGAGGTTGGTGGGTCCGGGACTAAGAAAGGACAAACCAAAGCCCCAGCAAAGGCTGCAGAGGTCACCAAAACCAGCCGAGGAGGGGGGCAAGCTGGGGGTACGCCTGAGCGTGGCTCCAGCAAACAAGGCCTCCATAGAGGTGATGGGACCCGAGTGGGTGATGAAGACCCTCAAGGCCGCAAGAGGACTAAGTTCGCCTTGCGGGACGAGGAGTCCGACCCAACCGGGTGGGCTTCGGCGAGGTCTGGGCAAGGTGGCTCTGCTCAGTCTACTGCTCTGCTGGCAGTCACCCCTCTCCATAGGTCGCCACCTACCCCGTCTCCGTTCGGGGTTCAAACCAATGACGACACGCTCCTAGGCTGGGACCCCGAGCGAGCTCAGTGAGTATCTCGCTACCTCGGCTTCAATCCTCGCCATTTCCTTGTATTTTCTTTTCTCGAACTTCAACTATTTTGACTTCGCAGCTATGCCCCCATCGCGCATCCCAATAGGCATGAGGCTAAACATGCTTATGAGCGGTCTCGCTCCCTCACCTCGATGCGCAGCCTCCCTCTAGGCATTGCTCGGAATACAACCAGTGAGATGCCGAGGTACTGGTCCGCCCCCCAGCTGGCGACCATCAAAAACCAGAACCTGATCGAGAATGCCCAGCTCTCGATGCACTATGCGAGCGGGCTTCTGCTTGCAAGTCAGAAGGTGGTCGACCATACCGGTTCAACTGGAGGGAGGTCGTCAGGAGAAGAACAAGAGCTTGATCAAGATGGCGGAGTCTTTGGATAAGGCCAAAAGGTCGGCGAAGCTCTCGGGGGAGAAGACCGCCGTGTCTCTGGCCTCAGAGCAAGATGCCCTCAAGCAGCTCGGCGACCTCCAGCGCAAGCTCGCCAGAATCCAGCAGGACGTGGATGCCAAGATAAAGGCCAAGGAGGAGGAGCTCGCCGAGAAGCTCGCTAAGGAGGCCGGTGAGCACACCGTGACCAAGAAAGAGTTGGACCTGCAACGAGGTCTGACCAAGTGCGCCGAGAAGGAGTGCTCGAAATTGAGGGACAAACTCTCGGCGAAGATCAATGAAGTTGCCGAGCTACGCAATGATGCCTCTTCCTTGGCGGATCTGGTGGCTGTGAGGGCCGAGGCCTCTGACAAAGGATTCGTCCAATGTTATGACGAGGCATCAGGACTGTCTGGTGAGCATGGGCCCACAAGGATGGCGAGCTGACGATTATTGTTGGCGACTTCAAGGAGTGTCTGGACAAAGCCCCCTTCCCGGAGCTTGGGGTACCTCTTGACTTCGTCCCAGCACGATTCAAAATTGTGAATACAATTCCCATGCCGGAACTGAACCTCGTCGAGGAAGAGGGGGTCGCGAATGAGGAAGAGCAAACCCCCCTCACCGTTGAGCAGCTCCAAGAGGCCTGCGGGGACGCGATGCTTGACACGATTGGGTTTGATACCAGCGGGCTTACGGGCAATATTACCACGTTGCCCGAGCTCTCCCCCCAAGATCGGCAAGCCGCCGGGGGCGAGGTTGCTCCGGAGACCCCCACCGAGGTTCCTACCCCAACCGTCTCTACCGACCCCGAGACTTGATACTTTTCCTTGCTTTCCTTAGATTAGCTTTTTACGTTTTGTTTAAGTAGATGAAGCTCGCCGAGCTGTATAGCTTGCCCAGAAGGAGCTCTTTTTTGTAGTTCACAGATGATTAGCTAGCCGACCTTTGTGGCTAGCACAACTTCTCATACTTGGAAAATTTTCAAGTGTCTTTTTTACTTGAAAGTTTCCCAAGTACTTTTGAATGAAAATCGATTCTTCTGTTTCAACTGTGTTTGCTTATATTTCATGCTTATGTTATCTCCGGTACTTACTTGTTCGTCTTACTCTACTTTTGAGAAGTGAATCGTTCGTTTTACGTCACTTAGGACTACGAATTGTACCTTTGTTTTAATAGTACGTATTCTTCGTCTTACGCCACTTAGGGCCGTGAATTGCTTGTCTTAAACCACTTGGGTCTAGCGAGTTGTAATTTGTTTAATTCACTTTGGGCGATTGGGTTTCACGAACCTTACCTTAGACGTTTTAATCGTTTTTTTTGTGAATTTTTCTAACTTATGGCAATAGGCGCTTGGTGACCCTTTGAGAAGGGTACCTTCGCTAACCTGGGGCACTTCGGCCTTTACCTTCGAGCTTTCAAATTATAACATTCGGGACCTTGGTCCTTGCATATTACGAAGCCTCGAACAGTTGGATATTTTGCGAACCTTCGAACAGTTGGATATTTTTCAAGAAAAACTTCTAACTTCACATAGCAACGTAATTTACATTGGTTGCTATCAACATTTCTGATGTGAACCATCGGCTAATCTATTACAAAATCTCGATCTATTGATAAAACTTTTTTAAGTGTGCCGCGCTCCAGGTGTATGACGAGGCGTTCCCTTCTGCGTCCTCGAGGTCGTATGTACCGTTTGCCCAGGCTATGGTGACCCGGAACGGTCTTTCCCAATTTGATCCAAATACACCCGGCGGGGCCGTCAGTTTCTTCTTTAGCACTAGATCCCCAACTTTGAACTTTCGATCTCGGACTTGGGAATTGTGGTACTTTTCCGCTCTACTCTTGTAGGTGGCATTTTTCATTTCTGATGAAGCTCTGGTCTCTTCAATCAGATCTTTTTCGACCGCCAAGGCTTCGTCATTCTTTTCTTCGTCGAATCCTACCACCTTCCAAGTCTTATTCTGGACTTCCAACAGTACGACCGCCTCTATTCCGAAGGCTAAAGGAAATGGCGTCTCTCCGGTACTTGCTCGGTATGATGTTCTGTAAGACCACAGAACCTCCGGAAGTTTGTCTACCCAGCTTCATTTCTTGTCTTCGAGGCGGATCTTCAATATGTGTTTCAGGATTTTGTTGACTGCCTCAACCTGGCAGTTCGACTGCGGATGGTATGGAGTTGAGTAGTGCTTCTTGATGTTCCATGAACTACAAAAATCTCTCAACTTCTGGCCGTCGAACTGCTTTCCGTTGTCCGTGATGATCGATTGCGGAAGTCCAAATCGGCAAATCAGACTCTTCCATATAAACCGATCATTCTTTTCTGCGTTATCGTTGTGAGTGCCTCGACTTCAGCCCATTTGGTGTAATAGTCCACTGCTACAACATCAAACTTTACACCACCCCTGCCAAGTGGAAATGGGCCGATCAAGTCGATACCCCATTTTTCAAAAGGCCACGGGCTGAAAACCGACTTCAGTTGAGTAGCTGGGGAGTGGATATTAGGTGCGAAAAGTTGACACTTTCGGCACTTCCGTGCGAAGCTAATGGCATCTTTGCGAAGACTGGGCCAGTAGTACCCTTGCCTGATTGTCTTGTACGCCAAAGCTTGCCCCCCAGCTTGACTTACGCAAATTCCTTCGTGAATTTCTTCTAACACCTCGAACCCTTGCTTTTTAGATAAGCATTTGAGTAGGGGTAGAGAGAATCTACATTTGTAGAGTTGGCCGCCCACCAACGTATATCTGGCTGCTTGTTTCACTAGCCGACTAGCTTCCTATGTATCTCCGGGGGTTGTTCCGTCCTTCAAGTATTTTTTT
Source organism: Prunella vulgaris (assembly GCA_026898435.1). Lineage (NCBI taxonomy): Eukaryota > Viridiplantae > Streptophyta > Magnoliopsida > Lamiales > Lamiaceae > Prunella > Prunella vulgaris. The sequence goes on from JAPKLY010000891.1 coordinate 42,420, forward strand.
ATCAGAATACACCAATCTTCAACATCCTCTTGCCCCCCACTTGAGGTCTGATTTACTTTGTAATCAGATGTCGAGGGGTTTTTCAAGTTGGTGATGACAACCTCCGTCAAGTCAGCTTCGCCGTTGCTGGTAGCTAGTCGGGCTAGTGCGTCTGCTTGTGTGTTTTCCAGCCTTGGTATCTGATTGATGTAAACCTGTGTAAACATCGAGATCAGATGTGCCGCTATCTTTTGGTACGTCATCATTTGCTGATCCTTCGCCTCGTACTCCCCTCGGACTTGGGATATTATTAGCTGGGAATCTCAGAAAATTTGAAGATTGGTTGCCCCCATAGCTAATGATAACCTAAGTCCGGCTATCAAAGCTTCGTACTATGCCTCGTTGTTGGTTGCTCTAAAGTCGAAATGGATTGCGGAGGTGAAGACTTGCCTGTCCGGGCTAATCAGGACTACATCGGCTCTTGCCGCTGTGCTAGTTGATGACCCGTCAACGTAGAGGTGCCACGGAGCTATACACCCCCTCGTCGAATCTTGTGGGAAAGTTAGGTCGATGATAAAGTCGGCGAGTGCTTGTCCCTTGATCGTTGTTCGGGGTGCGTAGGTTATACCGTATTAGCTAACTTCTAGTGGCCATTTCAACAAACGTCCTGCGGTGTCTGGGCGCTGCATTATTTGACGTAGTGGGAACGTCGTCAGCACCTCTACCGGATGGTCGAAGAAGTATGGCCTCAATTTTCTATCACTCATCACCAGTGCATAGGCTAACTTCTCTGTTGGGGTGTACCGAAACTCAGCTTCGTGCAAGACTTGGCTCACGTAGTACACTGGTAGGTGTGCTTTCGCCTCTTCTCGAACCAAGACAGAGCTAATTGCAACCTCCGACGTAGCAAGGTATATGTACAGATTCTCACCCGGTACCGGCTTCGACAGGACTTATGTATTTGCCAGGTATGTTTTGATATCTTCGAAGGCTCGTTGGCATTCGCTCGTCCACACGAAGTGGTTTTTAAGGTGTAGCTTGTTGGCCTTTGCTGCCTCCTTGTATCTGCGTGTGTTTGCCTTGATTGCCTCGAAAAATGGACGATTCTGATCTCCAGACCTGGAGATGAATCTGTTCAGTGCAGCCATACATCCGGTCAACCTTTGGATTTTCTGTACGGAGTTGGGTGTGCCCATCTCGATTATGCATTGGACATGCGTCGGGTTGACTTCTATCCCTCGTTGGCTCACCAGATGCCCCAGGAACTTTCCCGAATGTACGCTGAAGCTGGTCTTCTTGGGGTTCAGCTTCATATTGCAGTAGCGTAGTATGTCGAAGGTCTTCTTTAAGTTGTCTAGGTGATCCTCCTTTCGCAAACTCTTGACAACTATGTTGTCCACGTACACCTCCATAGATTCGCCGATGTGTTGGTCGAACATTTTATTCGCCAACCTTGGGTAGGTTGCTCCGGCGTTGATAAGTCCGAACGGCATCCTTTCCCAGCAATACATGTTTTTGTTGGTGTAGAACGCCGTATGGTCCTGGTCATCTGGGTGCAATGCTATCTGGTGATAGTCCACAAAAGCATCCATGAATGTCATCATCTCATGGCCTGCGGTGCTATCTACAAGCTGATCAATGTGGGGAAGTGGGAAGTTGTCCTTCGGGCATGCCTTGTTTAGGTCCGTGAAGTCAATGCACAGCCTCCACGTTCCGTTGTTCTTTATTACCAAGACGGGGTTCGCGACCCACTGTGGACATAAGGCTTCCTTGATCAGCTTGTTGTCCAACAGCTTCCCAACTTCGGTGGTTAGGGCCGCGTACTTGCCTGGTCCATATTTCCTTCATTTCTGGCGGATGGGCCTCCTTGTCGGATCTATGTTGAGTCAGTGACAAGCATGCTCCAACAGGATTCCCGTCATATCTTCATGGGACTAGGCAAATACGTCCAAGTTGGACATCAAGAATAGCTCCATCCTCGACCGGTACGGTTCTGGCAACTCGGAACCTATGAAGAGTTCCAAGTCCCTTTCCGGGTCCACCGGGAGTGCTGTTAATTCCTCAATGGGAGTGGCTTTCCTCTTTTGGCTTTTCCATCTCGGGTCGCTGATGAACTCATCCCATTCCTCTTGTGACATTTGCATATGTTCGTGACCTATGCGTGGTTCGAGATCATCAGCTTGGCTTTCAACTTGGGTAGGTTCTTCAACTGCCAGTACCCCCGGTGGTTCATCAACTTGGGATGGTTCTGCGGCCTGGGGGATTTGATCAACTTCCATTGGTACTAGTTCTTGATCTCCCGCCAGTTCTGAGTCCTGTGCGGGTTCCTGTACTTGGTTATTTTGGACTTCCTCCACTGCCATCCATTGGTGCCGGTTGTGTGTCCTGCACAGGTTCTGAGAATTGGTCAATTTCCGGTAGGTCGCCTACCTCCATCAACTCAGTTTCTATTGAGATGATGTCCAGGATGTTTGGCTCGTCTGCCAGAATCTGTACATCTTCCTCGAGGATTTGAACCTGCGTTACGGATTTTTTGACCTGGCCGACTTGGATCTGGAGTAAACACTCTCGGGCCTTTTTCTGGTCACCTTTTATAGTTCTGGCGCCTTTAGGAGTTGGGAACTTGATACAATAGTAGTAGGTCGAACACGCCACTTTGAATTCATTAATGAAAGGGCGGCCAAGGAACCCGTTGTAGGAGGACTGCTGGTCGACAATAAGGAAATCTATTAGCCTAGTCAGTCTCCACTCTGGGTCCTCGGCCGATACAAGCTAGACGCTCAACCTAATAGTACCTAGGGGGACGGTTACAGCTTCTCCGAACCCCACTATCCTAGCGTTGCTAGGTTCTATATACGACTCAAAACCACCTAAGGCATCTAAGGTGGATTTGAAGAGAATGTTGGTGAAGGCGCCGGTGTCCACAAGTAACCTGTGAACTCAGACGTTCATGATGTTGGTGCTTATCACCAACGAGTCATTGTAGGGTGTCAGAATCCCCTCCAAGTCCACCGAAGAGAATATCAGTGCCTCTGTGGGTTGTGCGGCAGGCTTAGAACTGGAGCTGCCTTCCTGAACCTGGTCACGGCCCGGACTTTGGCCTTCCTTTGTCTTTTGGAGATGGAGGATCTCCCATCTTGGAGACCTCCGGCAGCTCCGATCACTTCCTCGAGAACCAGGAGTTCTCGAGTGGGCTCCAGGTTTTGTTGAGGTTGGGGAGGTGCCCTTCGCCTATGTTGAGGGCCACGTTGGTCGTCATCATCTCCTTCGTTATCAGAGACCTCCCTCATCTCAACCCTGGTCCTCTTTGCCGGTGCCTTTTTCACGAACTCGGCCAGCTTCCCGTCTTCATAAAATTTCCACTGTTGTTTGAGGAGGTCTCAGCATTCGCTGGTGAAGTGGCCGATCGATTGGTGGTAGGCACAGTACTTGTTAGGGTTGAGCTTCGCGCGGTCCTGGCGGATTCTCCTCGGCTCGTCCAACATGGCTTTGTCTTTGACCGCGGTAAAGACACGGTCAACAGAGATGGTGAGTATTTGGTTGAGCTTCTCTTTGAACTCGTCTCTGTCGCCGAAAGCTTTCAAGTTCCGGGGAGCTTTGTACGTTCCCCCGGACTTCTTCCCGTAGGGCTTCTTCTCCTCTGACACACCGACCTCTTTTAGGAGGGCCTCCTGCATAGCAACGAATACCCCAGCTTTGTGCTAAAATTCGGCATAGGTGTTCGGACATGCCAGGTGCATTTCCTTCCAAAGCTCGGTGCCCTTCCTCAGTCCAGCCATCACTTCGATGATCTTAGTATCCTCGCTCACTGGTTCGCCCTCCAGCAGTATCTTATCGAACCTCTCCAGGTACTACTGGTCGGTCTCACTCTCGCCTTGGTGGATGGTTGTGAGTCGGTACTTCTGGGTAAGGTAGGATCCAAACCCGGAAAAGTGTGCCAAGAACTCCCGTGTGAGTTGGCCAAAGGATTGGATTGACCCCGGGGCGAGTGATGAGAACCAGAGGTGAGCTCGGTCCCCGAGGGTCACTGGGAAGTTCCGACACTGAGTGGCGTCGGTGGCACCCACCGAGATCATAAAGTCTGCATACTTGGCCAGGTGGACTCTCGAGTCAGATTTGCCCTCATATGCAGACATCACCTGGAATTGGACTTTCTTCTGAACCGGTGCTTTGAGGATGGCCGGTGCCAATGGAGATGCGAGGAGAGTGGTGGCATCGGGTCCGCCAGATTTGGCTGCTACTTGCGCTTGTAGCATCTCGACGGCCTTTTTCAGCGAGGCCAGCTCATCGTTGTGGGCTACCTCCAGCGGAGGTTGCTTGAAGGTCGTGCGCCTCGTGGACGCATGCCCTCGGGGTGCCTCACTCTGGGGTGACCCCTCCATGACGGGCCAGAATTGGCGCCCGCCGTTGGGGCCCAATCTATCAGCTGCGGGCCTCCTCAATCGATCATTGGCGGACCTACGAGGCAGTAGGTCTGACTCTTTCCTCTGAGACATAGTCGGGGCCGCCATTCGCACATTTTCTCTGCACCTCGGCCCCAACCTGCCTTGAAGGACTTTCCTTCTCAGGGATTAGTGTGTGGCGGATGCTTCGGTATAGGCCGAAGCTAGCCCAGTATGTGGATCTGGCTCCTCCACCACCTTGGCCTTCCCGGCGCATTCCCTGTGTTGGTGAGTTTGGGCGGAGCTCGCCTCTTGCTCAGTGGGAAGGTCACTGTATTGACCCCGAGTCTGGGTGCCCTAGGTCAGCCTTGTTTGCTCCCTGGCTTTGTTGGCTGGAGCTCGTCGAGGTACCAGGGCAAGCTCATCGAGCTGCCTTTGCTGCAACCTCTGTACGGTTGCAATTGTGCACTGGAGCTCGTCGGGGTTATTGGCGAGGTCCCTCAGGGTAGGGTTTACCTCCTCCTGAGTTACTGAAACTCGCGGGGGAAGCCGCGGAGCATTGCTCTTCTGGGGAGCTCGGCGTGAGGTCTCCCCCTCGGCTTGGTCCTGGTTGGTGGTTCCCTTCCACCTTCGCGTAGTTGCCGAGGTTTGTTCCTTAGACATTTTGGGGTTCCGCAGGGGGAAGGTCGCCGAGGTTATCAAAGAAGGTCACTGAGGTTGTCGACTTCCAGCCAGGGTGGATTTTTCAGGTTTTTATCTAGCCTATCGTGCAATAAATTATCCAGAGTCCGGTTTATTTATGTACACGTATGCGTTTAAAAACCTTTTCGCAGAATGTACAAACCCTAAAATCTGGGTTTTTGTTCGAAGAGTGAAATATGTGTGTATCTTCAAGTGTTCTTTAGCTTTGGTCAAGAACACCTTCAAATCTTCAAACAACTCTCATTATTTGCTCTCAAATTTTTGGGTTAAAACCCTCCTTCTAGGGCCAAATTGTTGATAGAATTTACTAATGATGTTTTTATATGGCTATCTTAACATATTAATCCTATCAAACAATAATCCAAGAATATGTGTTCTTGGATGGATATTATAGAGAGAGAAAGTAGGGAGTTTAGAGAGAGAAAGTATTGGTGTATTATGATTAAGTTGGAGAGAGAATAGTACAAGAGAGACCTATTTATAGGTGAGCAAATGTGAGTTGGCACCTTGTGAGCCTATTTGGCTTTAGGTGTTGACGAGGGTTCTTGACCCTTGCCTAGGTTCCTCACATTGCTACCTTTACAATGCTTCCCTACTACATGTCTATGCCCTATTCAAACACTTGCGGCTCCGATCCCTGAGTTGGACGAGCTTCCAGCCGAGCTCCATTGCCTTGTGTTGTTTTTAGGAATAATGTATTGTTGGGCTCTTACTTGGTCTTCGTGAAAAAGGGCGAGCTTCCTCTCGAGTGGGCAAGCTCGCCCATAATCCTCCCTCCCCAGGTATGATTGACTGTGGACCTTGGCCTGTCGGGAGCTCGGGCGAGGTTCTTATCTACCTCGCCGAGCTTCCTTGTGTTTATCTTTTGGATTAGGTTCGCCTATCAACAATACTGGAGGATGATCAAGACAGGTTGTGGGCAGTATAGATGAGAACAAGGGGGCATGAGTCCATTCACTGTGTAGTGGATGGAAGGATTTTCTACTTGAGAACAATGCAACCATCGGAAGCATTGTTGAATATAGGTTTGATTCTGGAAACTTGATAAGTGCCAGTGTAAAAAACAATTAATCAATGTTTTAGATTGTTTATTTTGTTTTTTACTATTGAAAACAATTAGTATGTTTAATTTGTGTTTGCCTCATAAGAGGATCATTTGGGATAATTAACTTTTCTGGTATAAGTTCAATATTATCTACTTTTGTTTATTATGTACTTTTAATCTTTATTATTATTGTTAAAAACTGAATATAATAGTCATTATTTTTGTTCTTTAAATACTTAAAGAACAAAAATGAATACCCCAAGAATAAAAAATCAATACCCAATAAATACTTAATCAATACTCGAACAAAAAATTAAAGGTACTTGAAAAAATATAATAACAAGGATGAAAAAATAATAAATTGGTAATGAAATGTTTTATATATTATATAATTAAAGAAAAATTATACTTGTAAAATAATATTTGAGGTATTATTGAATATAATATGGGTATTCATATTAAACTCTTCGGGTATTAATAATGAAGTCTTTGGGTATTAATAAATACTCTTCGGGTATAAATAAAGAACTATTCGAGTATTAATAATGAACTCTTTGGGTATTAATAAAATTTTCAAGAATAAAATACTTAAATATAAAAGATTAATCAATATACCAAATTAGTATGTTATATAATTAAATAACAGTAATATTTGTAAAATAATATTTGGGGTATTATTGAATATAATATAAGTATTAATAAAGAATCTTTGGGTATTAATAAAAAATACTTTGGGTATTAATAAATATTTTAAGAATAAAATATTTTAAATGTTAATTATTTTGAATATTATAAAACCATAAAAAATATAAAATATAAAAAAAATAGTTGATATAATACAATTAAATAACCAAAATTTATACACAACAAAAACTATTCATAAATTATATAACTAATAATCAAATACCCAAAGTTCAGATAATAATACCAAATAATCAGATACAAAATACCAAAAGAATAAATAACAAATACCCAGAGAAAAAATCACAAATAACACAAAAGAAAATGAATAATACACCAAGAACAGCCAATAAATACCCAATAACAAATAAATCAATACTTCAATATAAAATACTATTACCCAAATATCACCCGCTTTCATTTGTAAAGCATAAACTAAACATTGACAGTGATGTTAAACCAAAAATATTAAACATATATAATACCCAACCACCAAAAATCCCATTTAACTTCAAAAGCATAATTTTTTTACCACTGCAACATCAAAAACATCAACTACCTGAAGAAAATAATTGTACAAATAACCATATACAAAAATACCTTAAAAACCACAAATATAATTCATATTTTTAAAATAAAATATTTTAAATGACTGAAATAATACCATTAAATAATAAATCATTTATAAACAAGAACACTATTCATAAATTGTATAACTAATAATAAAACACCCAAAGTTCAGAAAATAATACCCAAATGTCAGATAACAAATACCCAAAGAATAAATAACAACACTTCAATATCAAATGACTAATAAATAAATACTTCAATATCAAACTACTAGTACCCAAAATATCAACAGTCTTCATTTGTAAAACTATGCATAAACAAAATATTCACAGTAATGTTAAACCAAAAATGTCAAACACATGTCAAATAGTCAACCACCAAAAACCCCATTGTACACTGCAACCTCAACTACTTGAACAAAATAATTGTGCACTTCAACATAGCCAAATAAGCAAACAACCTTAAAAACCAACAATATACTTCATTTTTTCCTCTTCCCCCTTCCCAAATTAGAATCAATGTTTTTTAAACTATCTGCAGCACGTCTTTTCTTTGTCTCAATAGCTCTTTGATCTTTCACCTTCTTCTCATTTGCAATATCAGCAATCAAACTTGGTTTAGACTTATAAAAATCATAAACCTTCTCTATCACTTTACCCCTAGACTCATTGAAGTTGGAAAGAACTATGACAAAACAGAATTCAGCGTGCATTATTAAGCGAATTTCAGCCTAGAGAAAAAATAAAAAAAGTTATGACTCAACAATATAACAAATAATAAAGAATAAAGAATAAAAATGCATTATAATTAAAAAAATACCTTGGTCATATCTGGATATGAGTATGGAGTGCTATTGAAATGCTTGATATAATGCATCATATACACGCTACAATCTTTATCGGGCTTACCGGTTTGCCATTTCAATTGTACATTCTCAAGACTGAAAGTTCCAATATCAACAATTTTGGCGTGTTTCTTTGACAACAAATTTTTTTTCATCAAACGACACTACAAGCATAAAATAACAAAATTTATATTAATATACAATAAATAAAGCAAATAAAAAATATATATTAATATTAAAGTTTACCAATAATTGAGTAGTTCTGGTGTAGTTATTGACACTCTCCTCATGCTTCATATTATCCAACAATTGTACTTTCTCATCAACAAAATTGAATGCAACAACAATATAGTGATTGTGGATACAAACAGGAACAAATATATGGAAAAGAATTATTAAAAAAAATATATAAAAAAATACAGAAAAATATAAAAAATAAAAACTAACCATGTCAGCAGTCATGAATGAACCCTCAAAGACAGACAACCACGAGTTCTAGGATTCAAAAACATATTTCTCAACAACTTCAATAGGTACTCGATCAATAATAACTCGTGCAACAAAGTATTGTTCCGAAAAATAATTGAAAAATTAAATTCATACATAATAATCAGTTTAAAAAAATACACCAATTACAATTTATTAATACACAAAGCATAAAATATAAATACCCAAAGAAAAAAGAAAAATACCCTAAGAAGAATTGACAAATAACCAAAGAAAAAAGAAAAATACCCTAAGAATAATTAACAAATACCCAAAGAAAAAAGAAAAATACCCTAAGAAGAATTGACAAATACCCAAAGAAAAAAGGAAAATACCCAAATAACAATTACTAATAACCAAAAAGAATTCATCAACACACAAAAGCAGAAATAAAGAAAAATCTTACACTGTGATTAAGATTAAAACAAAATCTGCTTCTCCTAGAATTAGTAATAATATCTCCATTAACTTCCAAACACCATGCAGTAATTATATTAACATCGATTTCTTCATTAGACATCAAACTCATTATACCATCTTTATATACACAGACACAATTTTCGTGCAAGTAATAATTATCCCTTCAACAAATAAAATAAATTATAATATATATATATATATAAGCATATATACATTGATACTAATGTTACAAAATTTAAAATAATACTTACAAAGTAAGAGCACCATTTCCTTCATAAAAACAGAAATCCACAACCTCCAAATGAGTTTGAAACATTCTTCTACAGAACTTCTTATTACCTCTCAAAAATTTAGATAAATAACCAATGATTAGTGTCATAATTGCATCTTTTAGCATCCATTTTTATATGGTTTTGATGAGCTTATATTCATATTTGACCCTAAAATGCTATACTTTTTGCTATTAACCCTTTTGTGGCAAGTAAATGTGCTTTGTAGGTGAAAACGAGCAAAAACGAGTAATTCCCGACTATTGGAGAGGAGATGATGGAATCTGAGCCCATGGGGATGTTTCTTGTACTCAAATGAAGACTCTAGGATGCTTGGATGAGTCATAGGATCAAAGATGAAAATGTCGAAAATTGTACGTCGGACTTACACTATGTCCGAGCGGTCCACAACAGGTGACCGAGCGGTTCCCTTAGGCCGTCCGAGCGGTTCGCTACGGCCCAGGGCGGAAATTTCCGCTCCCTCAGGATGCATGTGCAATGACCGAGGGGCTCCAAGCTAATGACCGAGCGGCTCCAAGCCAATGACCGAGCGCGAGTCTGGATTTTCACATTTTTGGGGCAAACTCGTCTTTTCGTGCGTTTAATGAAGGGCATATTGGACCAAGCATTGTGGACACTATAAATACTCAAGGATCAGATTCTCCAAGCGATATTCTTCATTAGTTAGATCATTAGGTAGTTTTAGAGAGGGAGATTAGAGGTTATTAGTGGGTTCTTAGTTAGATTTCATACTTCTCTCTACAATTACTTTTGATCCATTCATTGGATCTTTAATCAGTTTTCTCCATTAAAGTAGTGTCGTTATTAGCTAGAATTCTACGGTTCATTTTATGATTTTGAGCTCCGGATTAGAAGATAGCATTTTCAAGGTTTGATGCTTGTATTTCAATTCTCCAACAATTGGTAATATTTCTTGTATTTCATTTCATATTAGTGTTAGTCATGTTTGTCTATAGCTTAATTGTTGATTTCCTATTCCAACTAGCCATGGGCTAATTCCTTGTTGCATGGTTGTATGAATACTATGGGAATTTAGTCTCTTGTTAATCCTATGCATGAATTAGTGACCTTGATGTGTTAGTTCCCTTATTAATGACTTGTATGAATGCTTTAGATGTTAAATTGAAATGTATGACTTATATGTTTTAGCAATGAAATGAGAATTGAGCTATAAGAACCTTATGCATACCAAGTGTTTGATATTTGGCTTGTATGACCAATGAGAATTGCATATTAGCCTAAGACCTCTTAATTGGAGTGTTAGGAGTTGTAGAGAGATCTAGACACCTAAAAGAGTCTTACCTTGTGTTGTAGAGAGATCTAGACACTAGTTGGCTTGATTAATACACCAAGAGACCTTTTGCATGCTAGGAATGATAGGATTCTAGAGGAACCATAGTGGGATTACTTCCATGTACACTTCACACTTGCTCACTTCTTTGAGGTGATAGTTAGGATTTACTACTCTTGCTTGATTAGTAGAGAGAAACCTTGATCCTTTCTTTCTTTCCTAGCTATAGCCTTTTGTAGACATTCTATACTTGCTTGATATCGCATCGTTTTCCTGTGTTCGATATTTAACTTGGTTAACTTGCCACGACAACGACCACGTACACTTGCGTGGAAATCATATACGATTTTGGCAAACAACCAACTTCAGCACTTATCAACCAAAATAAAACTCTGGATATCTTGACCAGAATTCACTCTCTTCATGCTGACAGATAACACTGCATCTTCAAGTTCTCCATCAATACCACCCAACTTACTTCTCACAATGACTGCATCCTTTGGAGTCTTATCAGCATCTGCACTTCCAACTGCAGCAGGTTTCTCAAACTTTTTCATTACATTCACAACTTCAACACTTTCTTCAGAAATATTAACTTTCCCACAAGCTTCCTTTATTTTCTTATCAACTTGCATCTTATCAACAACTTTCTCAACCATATCAGTTTGAACACCCTTATCACAGCCTATTATAACTTCAGCTTCCTCAACAATATCAGTCTGAACACCCTTATCACAGTCTATTACAACTTCAGCTATCTCAACTATATCCGTCTGAACACCCTTATCAGTTTGACAAACATCCTTCCTATCCTTCACTTTCACAGGCATTTCACTCTCCTTCCCCTTCCCAGAATCATCTCCCGTATTAACATTCCCAGAATCCTTTCCAAAATCTCTTTTATCCTTCTTCAACTTAACACTGTCTCCAATAATATCTACATAATAAGCATCATCAAACCAATCTTCATCACTAGTAAGATTTGTTTCATATACAACAGGATCAGGAGTAAGCAAGTCAAATTTAGGAGTTAAAGCAGCAAATTTGTTGGTCCCAAATGCAGGTTTTAGGGAAGAATACACTTGAACAAGTCTAGAAGGGGGGAGGGGGGTTGAATAGACTTGTAAGGATTCAAAAACCTTTTTCAATTTT
>JAPKLY010000891.1:54271-93494 GCA_026898435.1 Prunella vulgaris
TAAGTCTTTTATCCATGGTCCTTGTCTTGTCTGCGACGTGCTCTCAGCTGATCAGTTAATCTTCTGATATCAGCTGATCTGCTCTTCAGCTATCAGCTGATGTTAACTTCTCTGATGATCTGCTCTCGATGCTCCAGTGTCAGCTGCTTAAATCTTCTGTCTTCTAAAATCAGCTAAGTCCACAAGGTCTCAGCTGGTCTTCTCTTCTATGATAGCTTCGGATCTTCTAGGCAGCAAGGTAGGTTTCCCCTCACTCGAACCTATCTAATCCTAACTACTCATCAGCTGACTAACATGTTCAGCTGGTCCTATTACAAGCTGATTGGTTTATATCATCAAAACATCTAACACAGATATCCTAACAAAATTCCTTCATCAATGTCACATACTTAACAAGCTTATCAACATAATTATGAAGCTTGGTATTCATAAAGAATTTCTGAGTCTATGAGACATCAGATTCAGGAGTAGATTCCATCTGAGAACTGTCTGAATTTGCATTTCCTATATGGTCAATTAGCTTCTGAACCTTACTCATAAAGGTTACAAAAAATGATCTTGCTTCTCCTTGAATTGACAACAACAACTCTTTAATCTCCTGCAAATATAATATAAGACATAAAAAATCAAACTTAAAAAGGAAACTAATAATGGCCTAAAAAAATACTCAAACAGATGACAAATAATAATACCCAATGAGAAACTACTAATACCCAAAGAACATGACAGTAATACCCAATGAGAACAAAAAAATACCCAAAGAACATGACAGTAATACCCAATGAGAACAAAAAAATACCCAAAGAACATGACAGTAATACCCAAATGATAAAGGATAAATACAAAAAACAAATTACAAATTGGATAAAAATCACAAAATAATACAACAGTACAATAGTAATACCTTAAGAAGAATTCATTAATACATAAACAATAACTGAATAATAACAGAATATAAAATAACTTAATATGCAAAAATAAATAACAATTCATGTACCTGGAAAGGATCATTATCAACTTTCTCACCCACTTTCTCATCCTCATCATCATCCTCTTTCTCCGACTCTGATGTTAAAGTCATTAGAAAATAATTCAAAAATCCATTAGTCAATGGATAATCCTCAATTAACTCCCCTGACCCAAATCGTCGAGTCTCAAACTCTTGACAACACCTTTTCTTAATTTTCTCATTCGTCCAATGCTTAATCAACGGTATAGAAGACGGTTCACAAACACCTCTCCACCTCAAACGGTGAAAGTATATTATTTGCAAAAGAATAACACAACCACTGATATTTTTTACACCACCTTTCTTATACATCATAACAGATTCAGACAACATCGTCAATACAAGTGTACACCAATCAAATTTTGGAATAGAGTCTACATCCTCTAATACTTTAAAGAAGATAGGGTTTACACTTCTATTTGCAGTAGGACAAAGAAAAGAACACAAACTATACAAAATAAACAAACGCTTAAAATCATCTCCACCATCAGCACATCTTTCAATCATAATCAAAGGAAGTTTCAATATGGGACTCTTTGAAAAAATATCATATTTCTTCTCAAACCTAACAAAAGAAGAAGAATCATCAGACCTACTATAAATAGGAACCTCTACTCCTTCATTCCTTGGAATCATAAAAACATCATACACATCATCAACACTAACTAGAAACTGCTGAAAATTATCAATCATTAACATGAGGCTGCTTCCATTGAAATTTTCAATCAACCAGTCAATCATTCCAACATTTATAAGCCTATTAAGCTTTAAATGCAACAAACCTTGAAACCCAATACTTTCCATAACATCCCTTTGGCTATCATTTAACAACTTCACTAAATCAGACAAACCACTGGGACGACACTGATGTTGATAGAATTTGTTAATCGTGTTTGTTATGTGGCTAGTTATAACACATTAATCCTATCAAACAATAATCCAAGATTTTGTGTTCTTGGATATAATATGGGGAGGGAGAGTGGAGAATTTAGAGAGAGAAATATTGTAGTAAGGATTGTATTAATTGTGTGAAATGTGAGAATTGTTCTTAATAGTTACAAGAGAGGTCTTATTTATAGGTGTGTGGGTGTGAGACGGCACCTTACGAGCCTATGTGGCTTCCGGTGTTGACGAGGGTTCCTTACCCTCGTCTTGATCTCTCACACTGCTTCTCCTATCACGCCTCGTCCTACTACTATGCCTTAGACTAGATGGGCCTCATTAAAAACCTCGTCGTAAACCACCCTTGTGGATAAACCGGACGGAGGGAAAAAGAGCGCGCCATCGGGGTCCTATTGACTAACAGGCGAGCTCATGGGCGAGCTCAGAGGCGGGCTTAGGTTGTTTGGGCGAGCTTTAACGCCTTGTGTGGCCTACGAGTGTTGTGCGATGATGAACCCCGGTGAGGTCTTCACGAGGATATGGGGTGAGCTCGGGGTGAGCTCCAGAATGGCAGAGGCGACCTCCTGATTCCCTGATTCACCTCGAGTGGCTCGCCCATCAACAACCCCCCAGCTCGCCTTCACCATGGCTCATGGCATGTGTGGGCGAGCTGGCATATGACTCTCGGGCGAGCTCTTGTTAGACGGTCCCTCGAGCTGACGCGGGTGGAATTCGAGACGTCGCACACGTCTCCCTGAGTGTCATTTCCCGCGCCCATAATAATAACTTTTCAAATTCTTTGTAAAAATGTCCCTGATCTTCCTGGAATTTCGTACTCGTGCCCAGCGTCTATAAATAGGTGAAAACGAAAAAATTCCTCACTTTGCTTCTTCACTTCTCAGAGCGCATTTCTGGCGATCATCCCTCTGCTTCAGACGCGTCTCCGAACATCTCCCAAGGTAGAAATTTGGATTTCCCTTCTTTCTTCTTTCTTGTTTCTTGTTTCCGGATGCCTACATTATGTCTGAAAACTCTTCAAGTTGTACCCCTCCGAATCGTGATTTGGGCAAAGAACAAATGACCGATGACCTTCCAAACCCCCGAGCGGCACCTGTGGTCATCTCCTCGAGCTCTGGGGCGAGCTCTGAAACCTTCCCAGACAGTAGCGAGCTCTTAGGGTCAGTTCGTTCTGACTCCAGTGAGCAGGCTACTAGCTCCGGTGAGGAATCCCCCCTCCGCGAACTCTGGGATTACTCAGAGCGAGCTCACGGAGGAGCCACGACCCCAGTTGAAGAGGAGGCCATCGAGACTGAGACCCGGGAGGAGGTCGCCGAGGTTGGGGCTAGCGACATTGCTGGTGAGCTGGCCCGCTAGGTCGACGAGGAGGTCGGCGAGGATATGGGGACGGAGGTCACTTATGAATACCTCTGTTTCATCGACTTTCCCTTTCCCAAGCTCCCGGAACATCAAGTCTCCGCCGAGGTCATGGACGAGTTCGACTGGAGCGAGTATGTGAGAACCCACGGGGTGAGCTTCCCCTTACCCCGGCGAGCTCCGATTCGAAGGGCCGCTGGCAAATCTGACATCAAGGCCAACGGGGTGGAAAGCATCATGAGCGAGTTCGCCCTCCCGGATATTCGGAGGTGGTTCCGCATCCCGCTGGACATTTTTATGTATCCCGCTGAGGAGAAAGAGCGAGCCGACCTCCCCCCTGCCGGACTCACAGCCATGAACTATCACACTTTCAAGGCCGGGCTCACCCTCCCCCTTCACCCCATTATTGGGCAGTTCTTGGCGGACACGGGCCTCTCCATTACACAACTCACTCTGAACGCGTGGAGCAATTTGCTGGCAACTCTGACCGTCTTCGGCCTCGAGGGCTATGAAAATCGGCTGAGTACGGCAGAGATCAACGAGCTCTTTATTATGATCAGACAAGTGAGGGAGGGGAAAGAATATTACTCTTTCCAAGCTCGCCCGGGGGGCAAATTTTTAGGCGACCTCCCCAACAAAATCCAGGACTGGAAGGAGCAGTTCTTCTTTATCGGGGGGGATTGGCGAGCTTCTAATGGCCGCGGAGGGCGTATTCCTACCCCCGAGACCTACGGGGAGGCGAGCTGTAGGTGGTGTACCTTAGTGTGTGTGCGTCGGATTAGATTACTGATCTAATCTATCTTTTTACAGGTTTGAAGCGCCACAAGTCAAGCCGTGGGAAACCGGAGGTTTTGATTGGCTTCGAGTTCGTGCGGACGGTGTGTTGTTTGCGAGAGAAGAAGGATCGCGAGATCGAACACTTGTGCCAACACCACTGCCACAGGCTCGCCGGTCTCATCACTTCGCCACACCACCTCACCGCTCAAGGTTTTGAACTTTTCCATTATGAAGTTTACACAGTTCGCTGTCTCATACGTCGAGGTCGCCGGATTTACTTGATCAGTTGTTGTGCAGGTGCAGGTCCAGTTGCCGAGCTCCCGCCTGTCGAAGTTCCCGAAGCCTACCATTTTCTAGCTCGGCAGCTGAGGATGGGTAAGCCTCGCCCGGGGAGGGAAGGCATCCCCTCAGGAGCGGTCCTGGATGCCACGAAGAAGCTCGAGCTCGCCAAAGCCGTCGATAAGGCTAGGGGCTCGGGCTCTCAGAGGACCTCGGTGCCTCCCCAAATAAAGAAGAAGGTCGTCGTTGCCAAGAAAGGGGCGGGTCGAGGTTCGGACCTTGAACGGGGCACCCAACCCCCTCCGCTCCCACAGACGAGATGAGCTCTCCACCGAGGGGATGGCTCGCGAGTGAGCGAAGAAGAGACTCGCCCCGCCAAACGAGTCAGGGCTGAGGGCGGCTCTGGATCAAGCCAAGCGGGGTCAGGGCGAGCTCTTGTTGTTCAACCCTCTCAAGCTCCTCCAACTCCTCAGAGTGCGCCCTCGCCACCCCCCTACGGGATTCCTATTCGGGATGATACCCTGCTCGGGCTCAACCCTGATAGGTTCGGGTAAGTGGGCGACCTCTTTTGAAGTTGGAAGCCTTTGTAATTTTCATGATTTTTGCTAACTGATCCGAGTATGTGCAGGTATACTCCCGCCGAGCTCCCGCAATGACCCGAATCTCTCCACATTGCCGAGCGGTGCAAGGCCCTGAGCACGTCAAGGGATTTTCCTGAGGGGGCGGCTCGCTGGGTTTTTACTGAGGCCCCCAAGTATCTCTCCGACTTGGAGCTCGGCATGATTGAGAGGCAAAAGCCCACCGACAAGGTGAGGTTGGCGATGCACTATGCCTGTGCAGCGATGGCGGCGGCCCAACTCGTCAGCGATGATATCGCCGCCGCTGATAGAGCTCGCCATGATACAAAGAAGGCGCTCACTAAGGTGGGCGACGAGCGGAAGAAGGCCCTCGAGGAGCTCGCGAGGGCGGAGACCAAGGCGAAGGCCTCACTGGAGGTGGAGCGGCTCGCTATCAAAAAAGCAGAAAAACTTCAAGCTGACCTCCGCCAACAACAGGCCGAGCTGGAGGAAGCCCACCGGACACTTGCCACTCGGGAAGAGGAGCTTGCCCTGACCCGGGTTGAGGTAGGGCTCCTTCGTGATCAGAGTCGAGGGAACTCAGAGGAGTGCCGGAAGCTGCAGGAGGAGGTCGCCGCTAAGGCTCTGGAGATCGCCGAGCTCAAGAGCCGTTCTGACATCGCCATCACGCCTGAGGCACTTGAGCTCGCCGAGGTGGTCGCCACTGACAAGGGTTTCGTGTTGTGCTTCGCCGAGGTTATCCGCTCCTTCCAATGGGCGCGGATCAATAATGATAGTGAGTGGGAAGCCCTTGTCAGTGAGTTTGAAGACTGTTTGGAGAAGTCCTCGATCCCCCCCGGCACGGAGCTGAACATTGGAGACCTCGCGGGCTACGGGATCAATCTTGACGCTGCTCGTCAAAAGTTCAACATTATTCAGACGAAGCAGGTCTTGACTGCCGACCTCGCCCAAGAGGCTGAAGGTGCCGAGGGGGATGCTGGAGGCGAGGCCCCGCCGACAATGGAGCAGATGCAGGAGGTGTGCAGGGACGCGATGATGAACATAAGCGAGCTCGGCACTAGCGGACTCTCCTGGAACATCACTTCTGATGTCGAGCTTGCCATACCCATCAGCCAGGTCGCCCCCGCCCGAGAGGTCGCCGATCCCGAGGCTTAGGCTGGTCCTTCCATTGCTTTCTTAGTTTAGTTTTTATTTCCCAAGTTATGATAGGTCGCCGGGTTTCGGAGCTCGCCCAGAAGGAGCTCCATTTTTGTAGTTCTTGATTTTTTGTTCAAGTAGATTTAGCTCGCCGGGCACGTGCAGCTCGCCCAGAAGGAGCTTTTTGTAGTTCAAAGATGGCCAGCTGGTCGGCCTTTGTGGCCAGCACAGCTACTCATACTTAGGATTTTTTCAAGTATATTTTTTACTTGAAAATTTCTTAAGTATCTTTTGAATATTAAGTCGAGCATTTTTTGTCCAACTCTTTTCATTTACGTCTTTGCGTTTTTACGTTATAATTTCCTAAATAGCTCATTTTTGTTTATTTTTCTGGTACATAATTGTTCGTCTTATTCTACTTTGAGAAGCGAATCGTTCGTTTTACGTCACTTACGACTACGAATTGTACCTCTATTTTGAGAGTGCGTATTCTTCATCTTACGCCACTTAGGGCCGCGAATCGTTCATCTTAGACCACTTAGGGCGGCGAACTGCACTTCGATTGATTCACGTTGGGCCATTGGGTTTCATGAACCTTGCCTTAGATGTTTTTTCATCTTTTTCGCGAATTTTTCTAACTTATGGCAGTAGGTGCTTAGCAACCCTTTAAGGAAGGTACCTTCGCGACCTTGGGCACTTTGGCCTTTGCCTTCGAGCTATTTAATTACCACGCTTGGGACCTTGGTCCTTGCGCATTGCGGATTTTTGACCATGTGGGCGAGCTGGGTTTGGCGAGCTCTCTGGCGCAGTGGGCGACCTAGTGCAGCCTGCCTGGTTAGAGGGTTGCACAGGTCCAAACACTTGGGAATTTTTATGAATTTCTCTGACTTTGCAAATTTTCTGACTTTTTATAGCAACGTCACTTACATGGGTTGCCATCGACATTTCTGATGCAAACCTTCGACTAGTCTATTACAGGATTCTAGTCTATTGGTAGAACTTTTTTAGATGTGCCGAGCTCCAGGTGTATGACGAAGCTTTGCCTTCTGTGTCTTCTAGATCATAGGTACCATTTGGTCAGGCTGCGGTGACCCGGAATGGTCCTTCCCAGTTTGAACCGAATACACCTGGTGGGGCCATCAATTTCTTTTTTAACACCAGGTCTCCGACCTTGAATTTTCGGTCTCGGACATGAGAGTTGTAATATTTTTCCGCTCTACGCTTGTAGGTGGCGTTCTTCATTTCTAACGAAGCTCTGGTCTCTTCGATCAGATCCTTTTCTACTGCCAAGGCTTCATCATTCTTTTCCTCATCATATCCCACCACCTTCCAAGTCTTGTTTTGGACTTCAACCGGGACTACGGCTTCAGTCCCGAAGGCTAGGGCAAACGGGGTCTCCCCGGTGCTGGCCCTATAGGAAGTTCTATAAGACCATAGGACCTTCGGGAGTTCGTCTGCCCAGCTCCCTTTCTTTTCCTCGAGGCGGAGCTTCAATATGTGTTTCAGAATCTTGTTCACCGCCTCGACCTGGCCGTTCGACTGGGAATGATATGGAGTTGAGTAGTGCTTCTTGATGTTCCATGAGCTGCAGAAGTCCCTCAACTTCTGTCCGTCGAACTGCCTTCCATTATCAGTGATGACCGACTGCGGGAGCCCAAATCTGCAGATCAGGTTTTTCCAAATGAAGTCGATCATCCTTTCTTGGGTTATAGTTGTGAGAGCTTCGGCCTCAGCCCACTTAGTGTAGTAGTCTACTGCTACAACAACAAACTTTACACCGCCTCTACCAGGTGGAAATGGGCCGATCAAGTCGATTCCCCATTTCGCGAAAGACCATGGGCTGACCACCGACTTCAGCTGGTTGGCTGGGGAGTGGATGTTAGGTGCGAAAAGTTGGCACTTTCTGCACCTTCGAGCGAAGCTGATGGCATCTTTGCGAAGAGTGGGCCAGTAGTAGCCCTGCCTGATCATCTTGTATGCCAATGCTTGCCCCCCAGCGTGACTCCCACAAATCCCTTCGTGAATTTCTTCTAACACTTCGGACCCCTGCTTCCTAGTTAGGCATTTGAGTAGGGGTAGAGAGAATCCACGTTTGTAGAGTTGGCCATCCAGCAGCGTATAACTGGCAGCTTGCTTTATTAACCGGCTAGCTTCCCAGGTGTCCACGGAGGTTGTTCCGTCTGTTAGGTATTTTTGGATTGGAGTGCACCAATCATCACCACCTTCACTGTCCTCCTGCCCCCCGCTCGAGGTTTGGTTTATCTTGTAATCGGACCTCGAGGGGTTTTTCAGTGTGGTGATCACAACCTCTGTGAATTCGGCTTCGCCGTTGCTAGTAGCTAGCCGGGCTAGAGCATCTGCTTGTGTGTTTTCTAGCTGCGGTATCTGATTGATGTAAACCTGCGTAAACATCAAGATCAGATGCGCGGCTATCTTCTGGTAAGTCATCATCTGCTGGTCTTTTGTCTCATATTCTCCCCGGACTTGGGATATTATTAGCTGGGAATCTCCGAAAACTTGAAGATTGGTTGCCCCCACAGCTAATGATAGCCTAAGTCCCGCTATTAGTGCTTCATATTCCGCCTCGTTTTTGGTTGCTTGAAAGTCGAACCGGATTGCAGAGGTGAAGACTTGTCTGTCTGGCCTGATCAGGACCACGCCCGCGCCTGCTGCCATGCTGGTTGATGATCCGTCTACGTAGAGATGCCAAGGAGCTATAGCCCCCTCGTCGGATCTTGTGGGAAAGTTAGCTCGACGATGAAGTCGGCAAGTGCTTGTCCCTTGATCGCTGTTCGGGGTGCTTAGGTTATACCATATTGGCTGATCTCTAGTGACCATTTCAGTAGGCGTCCGGCGGTGTCTGGGCACTGTAGTATTTGGCGCAGTGGGAACGTTGTCAACACCTCTACTGGGTGGTCAAAGAAGTAAGGCCTCAATTTTCTAACACTCATCACCAGTGAATAAGCCAGCTTCTCTGTTGGGGTGTATCGCAACTCAGCTTCGTGTAGTACTTGGCTTACGTAGTATACTGGTAGGTGTGTTTTTACCTCTTCTCGGACCAGGACGGAGCTGATGGCCACCTCCGACGTAGCCAGGTAGAGGTATAGCTTTTCTCCAGGTATCAGCTTTGACAGGACCTGTGTATCTGCCAGGTATGTTTTGATATCATCGAAGGCCTGTTGGCATTCACTTGTCCACATGAAGTGATTTTTGAGATGGAGCTTGTTGGCTTTGGCCGCCTCTTTGTACCTCCGTGTGTTTGCCTTAATCGCCTCAAAAAATGGACGATTTCGGTCGCCGGACCTGGAGATGAATCTGTTCAGGGCTGCCATGCACCCAGTCAGCCATTGAATTTTTTGGACGGAATAGGGTATACCCATCTCGATTATGCATTGAACCTGTGTTGGGTTGACCTCAATTCCACGTTGGCTAACTAGATGCCCCAGGAACTTTCCGGAGTGTACGCCAAAGCTGGTCTTCTTGGGATTCAACTTCATGTTGTAGTGGCGCAGTATGTCGAAGGTCTCTTTTAGGTGGTCCAAGTGGTCCTCCTTTCTCAGACTCTTGACAATTATGTCATCTACGTACACCTCCATGGATTCGCCAATGTGTTGGTCAAACATTTTGTTCACCAATCTTTGGTAGGTAGCTCCGGAATTTGATGAGTCCAAACGGCATCCTTTCCCAGCAATACATGTTCTTGTTGGTGTAGAACGCCGTGTGTTCCTGGTCATCTGGGTGTAGAGCTATCTGGTGATAGCCCGCAAAAGCATCCATGAATGTCATCATCTCATGGCCTGCGGTGCTGTCCACCAGCTGGTCAATGTGAGGTAGCGGGAAGTTGTCCTTCGGGCATGCTTTGTTCAGGTCCGTGAAGTCAATGCAGAGTCTCCACGTCCCATTGTGTTTCTTCACCAGGACGGGGTTCGCGACCCACTGCGGACACAAAGCTTCCTTGATAAGCTTGTTGTCTAACAACTTCTCCACCTCAACCGTTAGAGCTGCGTACTTGTCTGGTCCATACTTCCTCTGCTTTTGGCGTACGGGCCTCCTCGTCGGATCTATGTTAAGTCTGTGGCAAGCATGTTCCAACGGGATCCCCATCATGTCTTCATGGGACCAGGCAAACACGTCCAGGTTGGTCATTAAGAACAGCTCTATCCTCGACCGGTACGGTTCGGGTAACTCAGAACCGATGAAAAGTTCTAAGTCCATTTTCGAGTACACCGGGAGTGCCGTCAACTCTTCCATGGGGGTGGCTTTTCTCTTTTGACTTTTCCACCTCGGGTCGCTGATGAACTCGTCCCACTCCTCTTGTGACATCTGCGCAGGCTCGTGGCCTATGCGCGGTTCGAGGTCATCGGGTTGGCTTTCAGCTTGGGCGAGCTCGTCAGCTGTGAGCACCTCCGGTGGTTTGTCAACTTGGGATGGTGCGGTGACTTGGGGAGTTGGTTCAACGTCCATTGGTGTTGGTTCTTGACCTCCCGCAGGTCCCCCATCTTGGGCTTCATCAACCACCTCCATGGGAGCAGGTTGCTGCTCCTGCGCAGGTGCTGATCCCTGCGCAGGTCTCAACACTTGGGTTTCTTCCCAGTCTTCCATTGGTGTCGGTTGTGTGTTTTGCACAGGTTCAGTGCCTTGGTTGATTTCTGACAAATCGCCTACCTCCATCACCTCAGTTTCGACCGAGATGACGTCTAGGATGTTTGGCTCGTCTGTAGGAATCTATACGTCCTCCTCAAGGACCTGGACTCGTGTCACCGCTTTTTTGACCTGACCATCTTTCATTTGGAGTAAACACTCTCGGGCCTTCTTCTGGTCACCTTTTATAGTTCCGGCACCTTTTGGAGTTGGGAATTTTAAACAGTAGTAGTAGGTCGAACACGCCACTTTGAATTCATTAATAAACGGACGACCAAGGAACCCGTTGTAGGAGGACTGCTGGTCGACAACTAGGAAATCTATGAGCCTAGTCAGTCTCCTTTCGGGATCCTCAGCCGATACAAGCTGGACGCTCAACCTAACACTACCTAGGGGGACGGTTACAACCTCTCTGAACCCCACTATCCTAGCATTGCTAGGTTCCAGATACGACTCAAAATCACCTAAGGCATCCAAGGTGGATTTGAAGAGAATGTTGGTGAATGCGCCAGTGTCCACAAGTAGCCTGTGAACTCGGACGTTCATGATGTTGGCGGTTATCACCAACGAGTCGTTGTGGGGCATCAGTACCCCTTCCAGGTCCACTGGGGAAAATGTCAGCTCGTCAGCAAGCTGTGAGACGGACCTGGGGCCGGAGCTGCCTTCCTGGACTTGGTTTATGGCCCGGATCTCGGCCTTCCTCTTTCTCCTGGATATGGAGGATCCCCCGTCCTGGAGACCTCCGGCGGCTCCTATCTCCTCCTCGAGAACTAAGAGTTCCCGGGTGGGCTCCATGTTTTGCTGAGGTTGGGGAGGTGCCCTCCGCCTGTTGTGGGGACCAGGTTGGTCTGCTTCCTCTTCCTCGTCATCGGAGGTAGCCCTCCTCTCGAACCTCGGTCTCTTAGCTGGGGCATTCTTCACGAACTCGGCCAGCTTCCCGTCCTCATAGAATTTCCAGAGTTGCTTGAGGAGGTCTCGGCACTCGCTGGTGAAGTGGCCGATAGCCTGATGGTAGGCGCAGAATTTGTTGGGGTTGAGCTTCTTGCGGTCCTGGCGGATCCGCCTTGGCTCTTCCAGCATGGCCTTGCCCTTGACGGCAGTGAAGATGTGGTCAACGGAGACAGTGAGGACCTGATTGAGCTTTTCTTTGAGCTCGTCTCCTTCACCAAAGGCTTTTAAGTTCCGGGGAGCTTTGCAGGTGCCCCCGAACTTCTTCCCGTAGGGTTTCCTCTCTTCGTGGGCACCAACTTCTTTCAGTAGTGCCTCCTGCATAGCCACGAACACCCCCGCCTTATGGCGGAATTCACTGTAAGTGTTGGGACATGCGAGGTGCATCTCCTTCCAGAGGTCGGTACCCCTCCTGAGTCCGGCCATCGCTGCGACGACCTTGGTGTCTTCACTCACCGGCTCGCCTTCCAGCAGGATTTTGTCGAACCTTTCCAGGTATTGCTGGTCGGTCTCGCCCTCGCCTTGATGGATGTTCGCGAGTCGGTGTTTCTGGGTAAGGTAGGAACCGAATCCAGAGAAGTGGGCCAGGAACTCCCGTGAGAGTTAGCCAAATGAGCAGATTGACCTCAGGGCGAGTGAAGAGAACCAGCGGTGAGCTCGATCCCCTAGGGTCAGTGGGAAATTTCGGCACTGGGTGGAATCAGTGGCACCAACCGAAATCATGAAGTCCGCGTACTTGGCCAGGTGGACTTTCGGGTCAGATTCGCCTTCGTACGCGGAGATCACCGGGAACTAAATTTTCTTCTGGACCGGTGCGCGGAGGATGGCAGGTGCCAATGGGGATGTGGGGAGAGTCGTGGCGTCAGGTCCGCCACACTTGGCTGCTACTTGTGCTTGTAGCATTTCAACGGCCCTTTTCAGTGAGGCCAGCTCGTCATCTCGGGTCACCTCCGACGGAGGCTGCTCAAAGGTCATGCGTCTCGCGGACGCACGTCCCCGAGGTGCCTCACTCTGGGGTGACCTCTCAGTGGCAGGCTGGAATTGGCATCCGCCGTGGGGGCCTAGCCGGTCAGTAGCGGGCCTCCTCAGTCTTTCGTGGGCTGATCTGCGTGGCTGCTGGTCGGAGTCCCCGTGGGACACAGCTGGGGCCGCCGTCCACTCGTTTTCCCCGTATCTCAGGCCCAGGTGGCCTTGGAGGACTTCCCTCCTTTGTGATTGGTGGGTGCCAGATGCCCCGGTGTAAGCCGATTTTCTTCCGGTGTAAGGAGCGGAATCCTCCTCCACCATCTTGGCCTTGCCGGTCCTCTCCCTGCGCTGGCGAGCTTGTGCCGAGCCTGTGTCCTGCTCGGTGGGGAGTATGCTGTAGTCCCCTCTGGTCTGGGTGCCCTGAGTGGGCCTGGTCTGCTCCCGGGCTTCGGCAGCTGGAGCTCGCCTGGGTACCAGGGCGAGCTCGTCCTGCTGTCGCTGCTGCAACCTCTGTAAGGTCGCAATGGTGCGTTGGAGCTCGTCAGGGTTGCTGGCCAGGTCCCTTAGGGCGGGAGCCAAGTCTTCCTGGGTCACCGCAACTCGCGGAGGTCGCGGAGCTGCGGTGCTCTTCTGGGGAGGTGGTTGTGATGTTTCCACCACCTGGCGTGAGGTCTCCACCTCGGCCTGGTTTTGATCACCCCCTTTAGACCTTTCCCGCAGCTGCGGAGGCCTGTCCCTTAGCGGCTCGAGTGTTAGCCATTTTTGGGTTTCGGAGGGGGTAGCTTGCTGAAGGTCGTCGAGGTGGAGGGAGGTCGCCGGGGTGGTAGAGGTCGCCGGAGTGGTGGTCGTCCAGCTTAGGTGGAGCTGTGCAAGTTTTCGTCTAGCCTCGCGTGTGATGAATTATCCGAAATTTAGTTTATTCGTGTGCACGTGCGCGTTTGAAAACTTGTTCCGGGCAGGTTTCGTAAAATCTGAAAACTCGGGTTTTTGTCCGGAAATCTGGGTTCTTCGTTCCAGGGATGAAGATGTATGTGTATCTTCAAGTGTTCTTGAGTTTTATCAAGAACATCTTCGAATCTTCAAATCTTCAAGCAAACTCTAATGTTTCGTTCTTGAAAATTTTTAATTTTCAGATTCGAGGCCCCTTCTTCTAGCGCCAAATTGTTGATAGAATTTGTTAATCGTGTTTGTTATGTGGCTAGTTATAACACATTAATCCTATCAAACAATAATCCAAGATTTTGTGTTCTTGGATATAATATGGGGAGGGATAGTGGAGAATTTAGAGAGAGAAATATTGTAGTAAGGATTGTATTAATTGTGTGAAATGTGAGAATTGTTCTTAATAGTTACAAGAGAGGTCTTATTTATAGGTGTGTGAGTGTGAGATGGCACCTTACGAGCCTATGTGGCTTCCGGTGTTGACGAGGGTTCCTTACCCTCGTCTTGATCTCTCACACTGCTTCCCTATCACGCCTCGTCCTACTACTATGCCTTAAACTAGATGTGCCTCATTAAAAACCTCGCCGTAAACCACCCTTGTGGATAAACCGAACGGAGGGAAAAAGAGTGCGCCATCGGGGTCCTATTGACTAACAGGCGAGCTCATGGGCGAGCTCAAAGGCGGGCTTAGGTGGTTTGGCCGAGCTCTAACGCCTTGCGTGGCCTACGAGTGTTGTGCGATGATGAACCTCGGCGAGGTCTTCACGAGGATATGGGGTGAGCTCGGGGCGAGCTCCAGAATGGCAGAGGCGACCTCCTGATTCTTTGATTCACCTCGAGTGGCTCGCCCATCAACAACAGAGATATGATTTTACTGCAATAAAAATACCATAATTAATATACCAAAAAAAATTATCAACAAGAAAAATAAATGAATAAATCAAAAACAAAACACCACTTAAACAATACCCAAAAGCAAGATACCAATACCTAAAGGCCATATCAAAAATACCCAAAGACTAAATCAAAAATACCCAAACAATAAATCATAAATACCTCAAAAGAAAATGACAGTACACCAAGAACAGATAACAAATACCCAATGTACCTAAATACTTCAATACAAAAACAATAGTATCCATTCATCAACAACATTAACTAATAAACTAAAGATACACTAAAATAATAACATTTATAATCCACAAAAAAATTCATATTGATATTAAACCAAAAACATCAGTAAAATATAAATAATAAACAAATAAAAACCAAAAAATACACCAACACCATATACATAAATGAAAAATATAAGATACACAAAGATCAAATAAAAATACCCGAAGTGAAATTAATTAATACCCATAGAATAAAACAAAGTACTCAGCTATTCAATAACAAATACACAATGATAATTAACAAATACACAAAGTAAAATTAATTAATACCCAAATAACAACAAAAAATACCTAACAGATACTTTTTCGCTTGGAATATTGACTTTGGTTGAAATATTCGTTGTACATTTCTCTTTTCCCTTATTGTAAACAACAACCCGATCGTCTTGTTCCGTTTCTGCATGTTGCAAAGGAGCAGAAACAAAAGAAACTATTTCTTCAGATTTTACAGGTTTCCTCCTGTGATAAACAATATCTTTCGGAGCTTTCGGACCACCGCCTTTAGGAACTAAAACTTAATGTCTCTTCGTCATTGAAGAAAATTATACCCTTAAAAAACAAAAAATCCACAGAAATCATACTTCTATGAAAAATTATACTAAAATAATCAACAGAAAACATATATTTAACTATTATAATGATAATCACAACAATTCTTACCAGAAAACAGTTGCGCAACCGGAAAATGAAATCGCGACTAGAAACGGAGATGAAAAATGAACGAAAACTTTGAAATGCGAAAAAAACTGACGTATAACTTCAAACGAAGTGATGAACTGAAGACGCGGTTAGAGAAGTCACCCGAATAATTTGACCAGGATCCGCGTTTTTAATTTTACACGTACCCGCAAAAATTGTAATTGAACCAAAGAATAAATGAGTTTGGTCAAAATTGAGCCCAAAATTTCAAGTGCACTTGGGTGTATACTAGAATTTGTCTAAAATTATACATTAATTAAGACGCTAATCCTATTTTAAAATCTCCATGACTTTTTAAAAGTCATCAAAATAATAAAAATCCTGTTTTAAAATACTTTTTTTAGGCTAATTTTCTTATTTGCACCCATCCAATTGCAAATAAGCTGGCTTTTCAGATGAAATAGAACATCCTCAATTCTTCTACAAGGCAAATTGATCGATTTATATATCAACTACCCTATCCACTTCTCACCAAACCCTTTGTATTATTCCTCATTCACTCTGATAATTTATTACCAAGAACAGTAAAATGGTGACGACGCAGTTCTTTGATTAATTGATTCTTCCCCAAAACATTATATTATTTTTCACAACCAACATTCTGTTTAATTGATGAAAATGCAATTTTGGGTTCGTCAGGTTTTTTCCACAGCTTTCTTCCATAGTCACGCCCTCGTAGGAACGTCGCGGTCTTCTCCTGCGTCCACTCGTTGGTTCATTAAAGTGGTATGCACTCTCTGCACCCGTCACTCTCAATCGCTTAATGTTTTCGACATTGATTATTTCCGGGATAATTTGAATCCCTCTGTAGCTTTTGGCGTTATTCATCACATAAGTAATACGTTGAGTAACCCGGATTTAGCATTTAGATTTTTTCGTTACTCAAGGCTCAGTCTGAAGCTGATTCACTTGAGACCTACTTTTGATTTGCTATTGAGGTCGCTTTGCCAAGTGGGCTTTCTCGATTCAGCTGAATTAGTTTACGAGTACATGAAAACTGATGGGTTTTTCCCGACTAAGTCAGTTTTGGAGTTGGCAGTTTCTTCGTTTGCCAATACTGGGAAGTTTAGGACTGCTGAAGAAATTTTGATTGCAAAAGCTGAAATTTGTAATGAGAAGGAAACAGTAGATTCTTATGTTTATAATAATTTCTTGAGCATGCTAATGGACAGAAATCAAATTGATGAGGCCGTTTCTTTTTTTAGAGGTCATATGTTGAGGTTAAGAAGCTGTAGTCCTGATACTTGTAGCTTTAACATAATGATGCGGGGACTGTGCCGCACGAATGAGGTTGATAAAGCTTTTGAGTTTTTTGAGGTCATGAGGAGTTTTGGTTGTTATCCTGATCGTGTTACATACAATACTCTTATTAACGGGTTGTGTAGGGTCGACAAAGTGGATAGAGCTATGGAGTTACTTAGAGAAGTTAAACCACAATCTGGGGTTTCCCCAAATGTTGTAACTTACACATCAGTCATTTCTGGATACTGTAAATTAGGTAAGATGGATGCTGCTGCAGCTCTCTTTGATGAGATGATTAACAAGGGGGTCAATCCAAACTTGTTTACTTTTAATGCTATTATTGATGGTTTTGGTAAAAAGGGTGAAGTGGCTTCAGCGATGAAGACGTACGGAAGAATGGTTAGTAGCGGTTTTAGTCCTGATGTTGTCACCTTCACCTCTCTCATTGATGGTTATTGTCGCCTTGGAGAGTTGGGACAAGGTATGAAACTGTGGGATGAAATGAATGAGAAGAAGGTGCCTCCTAGTGTATATACCTTTTCCATTTTAATTAATGCCCTGTGCAGAGTTAATTGGTTATGTGAGGCTCGAGATTTGTTAAGGCAGATGAAAGGCATTGTTCCACCCCCATTTGTGTATAACCCTATTCTTGATGGTTTTTGTAAAGCTGGTATTGTTGATGAGGCAAATGCAATTTTTACAGAAATGGAAGCAAAAGGATGTGTCCATGATAAGATGACTTTCACCATTCTCATTCTGGGACATTGTATGAAAGGGAGAATGTATGAGGCTGTAGGATTGTACGACAAGATGTTGTCAATGGGTTGTGCACCCGATAATGTTACCATATGCTGTTTGATATCTAGCCTTAGAAAGGCAGGCATGGCATGTAAGGCAAATGAATTAGAGCAAAAAACATCAGATAGCATGCACTTAGGTTCATCTTCATCAGAGAGAACCACCACAGTTGGGAACAATAAGAATGTTATGATCACTATTTAGTTGAAAAGGTTATCTTGCTTTATGCTTGATTTGAGATTAGCACTTATATGATGCTGTTCAATCAGAGAATTTAACGAGCCAGGTAGAGGTAATTGCTTTCCTGGCTTTTCTATCATCATCATTTTCCTTTGGACTTGCTATCTATTATTATGTAAGGCTTCACATTCATAAAGCTAAGTTCTGGTCCTTTGTTATTTCTTGTTATATGAGAATAAAGATATGAGCCACACAAATTATGCAAAGTACACAAGATGGAAAGTAAAATAAGTAAAATTAAGCCTATTAGCCTAACACCTATTTAGTTGGTTTGATTAGCATTTTTCAAGACTCGCTTGAGTTGGATTTGAAATATCACTCAGTATGCCTCCTATCTTAATTTCTTTAGTTACTCTCATGTGTTGCATTTGGAAGAAGAAATATGCTTCGGAAATTTATTGAATTTAATTCCTAAAGGCTGTACAAGTCTTGAGAATGTTACGATCCCACATCGGATCCACAAGAAATTGTGGATGGGTATATAAGTGGGAGTCAATCCTTGACCTTTGACCATGGTTTTGTGTTAAGTTAGGGCTCCCTAGCTTATATTCCTAACAATTGGCGCCGTCTATGGGAAAAAGATCGGACGGGCTGCGGAATGGGGCTACCCGATGGTGGGCCCAGGGGTTGCCACCCCGGATGTGGGCCCAAGGGGGGTTGCCACCCAGAGAGTGGACCTTGGCATATGGGTTGCCACCCGGAGTGTGCCGTCCGTGGACGTCCAGCTTTAAGGGGGGTCGATTGTTACGATCCCACATCGGATCCACAAGAAATTGTGGATGAGTATATAAGTGGGAATCAATCCTTGACCTTTGACAATGGTTTTGGGTTAAGTTAGGGCTCCCTAGCTTATATTCCTAACAGAGAAGAGAAGCATTCGTTTGAAAGGGGACGCAACTTGATTTTGAACTGCAACAATATGTTTTGTCTTTTTAATTGATCACATTCCTGATGGCATTTTATGCGTCACAGAAGGACCTTGCTTTATCACTTCTCTAATGTATTTCTAGGGACATGCCTTCTAAAAAGTGATAATTACTCCATCTAAGAGAAACTGTTCTTTGGAAATGTAAAAGGAATTAGTTATAAGCATATTTAGTTCTCAGGACACTGACCAGCTGAAGCCTGTGTCCTATAGAACAAACAAAATGCAAATATAGGTTTTCAGTAAAAGGTCAGCATTATGCTCACTAGAACGAGTAGTATTCTTCCTCGGGTGGAGGAGTGTGTATTTTTGGATGTGATTAAAGTCTAATGACTTGAAAAAGTTCTCAGCAAACAGAGTATTTGAAAATGACATCTTCAAACCAATTTCCAACTTTGGTTCTGCTAGTAATAATTCTCCCTCCGTCCAATTTGAGTATTCTCCTTTGTTTGGCTTGGGTTTAATGAATATTGATAGTTTATGGATAAAATAAATATGTGGGGTATATAAAATAGTGTATTGTGAGGATGACCGATGATGACCAAGTAGTGTGGTGGGATATGTTTCCGAAAAGGGAAAACAGGAAAACTTGAGTGGACAACCGGAAAGGGAACACAAGAATTGTCAAATTGGACAGAGCGAGTATTTCTTTGTAAATAATCAGTACTGTCTGAAGTCTGAACTGCAAGGATTGTCAAGAGGGGAAAAATATTATCTTGAAATAATATTGTGAAAGTTCTGTTTGTTTCTGATCTTGTTTTAGCAAATTTTCATGGATTGAGTATGAAGATCCTAACAAGTAAAAGCATTTGGGTTAATTGGTCCCACAGATCTTTAATAATTTAAGTGTTAGAACATCCTTAGGCTATTCTCAAACCAGAGTACTACTAAAAGTCGTGTGGAGGTGGCTGGGTGTATGTTCATTTACTAACTTATCTGCCATTGGTGCTAATCTTTTCATGGGAACCCAATTCCTACGGTGATGAATAAGAGCTCAATTAAAATTCCAGGGGAGTTATACATTTATATATTGATAAAATCATTCAATATTCCTGAAGCTCGGCCTCTCCTCTGGATAAACCGTATAGCCAAGATTATATTAGTTAATGCCTGCTTTACAAGTTACCAGTCACATGCCTTTGAAGATAAGTATGAAAATTGTTAACTTTTAGGGCTTGGTGTACGGCTTGTTCATTCCTAAGGAGATCTTTTATCCTATTTGGTGGGGTCTTGGTATCATTTTTGAGGCTTTAGTTTTCTGCATGTGAGATTTCTATGTGGTTCTTTTTGGTCCAAATTCTCAGAGATATATTATGGTGCTGTGGTTCTGATTTTGTTTTCTTTTCTATCACCAGATCTTATTATCTGCTCATGGGGAAATGCATTTGTTGAGATGGTCATCTCTACTTCGATCATCATATAAAATTCTACATCGTCACGGTAAGATGTTATCATATTATTTTTCATATTTGCCTCCCCTCTATTGGCATATACACCAGAATTCTATTTTTATTATGCAATAACACATATCTAGATCTGAATATATTCCTGGGATGGAGAAAATCTGAGACCTAAAGGCTCAATCCTATGATGTGCCGTCTAGGATCCTTCTATGTTCTAATTTTTGATTGTCACCTGTTTGACTAGACGTTTTTCTTTCAGAGTGAAAGCACACATTTTGTTAAAATATTTAGGAGTGAATCTCATAGCTGTTCAGCAGTCCATGACTGAATATTAATGCTATTTGCAACAATAGAGAATGCAGGTAGTTTTTACATGAAATTTTCCCTTTTTATTTTCCTGAATAAGAAATCACCGAAGTATCCTTCCCGTGTATAGTTTTGACATATTAGCCAGCTCAGAGGAAGACTTATATTTTCCCCAACTATATGTGAAATTAATAAGGTTTTTATATGAAAATTAAAACATTGAAATATACAACTTATTATCATCAAATGTTCAGAAGGTTTAGTAAAAACACTTGCAGGTTAATACACCATGTAACAGCAAAATGTATGCTGTACCGAGTATCTCCAAGTGTAAGACTTGTTTATCCGGTTTATGATGGGAGCTTGACTCTTAATTGTCTTGTTTACAGTTATTACGACTTAATGATGAAACTTCAAGGAATGGGAAGAGAAAAAATAATTACTCTTTTGGCTGCATAAATTTGAGTATGAATAAATGAGAAATTTTGGAACGCTATGATCGTTATGAGTACAAATGCTCTGCTTCAGTGAAATAAGTTTTAACAGCAACGAAATACATCATTCAGATGTATCATATTGCTTCATTTTTCTGAAGTTTTACTCTTGCTAATATCATATACTGCACGATTGGGTTAGTTCAAAGGGAGAAATGGACCCCGAGCAAAGCTGATTCCGTATTGCGTTTATGGCGAAGAAGAAACGATGAAGCTATAAACAGAGTATGATGAGGGCTCTGAAAAGCCAAGTCCGAGGTAGTAATTCTCGAGCTACTGAAAAGCCAAGCGAATGAAAGATACATCTATGTGGATGATGACAAGTTAATAGATCTGCAAGAAGTACAATATTCTAGGTTGATATAAACTAGACATGTTTGTTTCTATGTATTTGAACACGGCTTCTAGTTTTCGTGTTGGACAAATATGGTTGGCTGCTACTCTTCATTTGGAATTATTTGTTTGAGTGTTTCATTAAATTACAATGTTGTGGTTGTTTGAATGAATTTGTACGTTTAGAAAATGAGTTAGGTCTATTGCGGTGCTATTTAAATGTATTTTTTTATACTTAAAGTCAATTTAATAATGATGGATTTTTTCAATATAAATAAAAGTAATTTTCATTAATAATGAAGTGATTGAAAAAATACATTTGCATTGTACTGCATTTGATGCATATAAAATTAATTTTAAAAAAGCTCTCACTTAATTCTTCCTAAGATGAAAATATCGTTATTACAAATAATATCGCAATCTTAAATTTATAAAAATATTGATGAATATTATCGATATCATATATTAAAATATCAATATTACAAAAAAAACTTTGATAAAATAACAAAAATTTTATTAAATTTTGAAAATTGATTTAAAATTTGACGAATTATTTTAACATACTATTATGTATATGTATAATTTAAATCAAAATAAAATGAAAAGTTTAAAGTAAATATGTAACTAATAAACTATATAAATACTTTCTGGTTTAAAACAATTAATAATATAAAATATAATACAATTTAAGATAAATAAATTTATAAGATACAATATGGTTATTTGATCTTATAAGGTTCAAAAAAAAAATGTCATTTTTGTCTAAACAATATTTGTACCAAGCCATCACATTAGAGTAATTATATAGTTATGCATATGTCATGTATTATTTCTCTATCTATGTTTTATCATGGATTAAATAGAATGTATTAACCCAATGATTTATTGAAAATTATTTTGACCTCAATATGACATTTGTAGAGGTGGGTGATGAAACAAATTTTAAGAATATATTCTTATGACAAACTTACAATCTCTACAAACCAAAAAAAAAAGGAAAAAATAATTTATTTATATTTATTAAAAAATTGTAAAAATTGATAAAAAAAATTGCATTTTTTTTTATATATTTGTTATTTTGAAATTTAAGTGCATATTTTGTTATATATTGCGATATATCCGTGATATTCGGTAAAAAATATATTATATCCCAATACCCATATTACAATATCAAAATTACATATATCCGCGATTTTGCGATAATTTCATTCTTTGTTCTCTCTACTTACCTATTTTTTTATTAATTCTACGCTTTTTTCTTTCCCAAAATCTTGTATAGAATAATTTACTGTAAACTTTTTTAAAAATAAACTTAAAAAAAGGTGGTCATGGATCCATGCGCCCAAAACGCGCGGAGCCTTGCATGGGATCTGTGCATATACCGCCAACAACTTCAAGTTGTTGACTCTTTTTTTTTTTTTTAAGTTTGGTTTAAAGAAAATCGAGTAATAATATGTCACAAATTTAAAAATTCGCTCTCAATTTTTGTTACTATATGGATAAATGCATGTTACTAGCTATAAGTCAAAATGTGAGTTATTTTTATCTATCTCACTCAGAGCACATATTCAGGACTCAGTTTATTTGGCTCCTGAGCTGTCAGTCCAAGCGCCTTCAATTTCAGTGAGCATCGTCAATTTAAGCTGACTGAGTTCTTCCTGAAAAGAAAAAATTGTTATCAGTCATTTTTTAAATATTTGTTGATTTTTAATTTTAATTTAAATATCTAAAAGCACAATTTCATATTTTCTTTCTTTTTAGTATTCAAAACTTACCTGTAATTTTTTAATGGTTAAAAAAAAAGGAAAGTGTAACTTACATATTGGTTCAAAAAAGTGACTATATTTACAAAAGATAAAAACTTATATAGAAATTTCTACGGATCTAAGATCCGTAGAAATATCCATATCCATGCCCATTAACCCACAAACCCATAACCTCTAACCCGGATCCAATTGATTAGGGTCATATTTACATCAATTTGTGCTCAATTATTGATAAATTTATAGAATTTTGTATGTATTTAGGACCTTAATTGCTATCTATTTTGATTTTATTATTCATATAATTAATTGAGTCAAAAAGATAAATTTTATTTATTTGACTATTTAATTAATGAGTATAATATTAAAATGTTTAGAGACTAATTTGATTTGGCGATTTGCAGTATATATTGCAGTATATAATATTAAAATGACCCGCCCCGCTCTGATTGGATCGGCTCCAATCTGCCCCGTTTTGAGAATGGAGCAGATCCGCCCCGCCCCGCTTGCGAAGCAGATCAGGCATGAATCTACATATTTTTTGCCCTGATCCGTTCCGCCCAGCTCCGCCCCGCCCCACCCCGCCCCGCCCCGCTCCATATAATATTAATTATATATAATATTAAATATATATATATATATAATATATATAGAATTATATATATATTTTTTAAAATAATCAAATTTTGGATATGATTTTGTGATTTGGATGGATAATTGTTGATTAAATTGTGAATTTTTAATATTTTGTATTTAATTTTTTTAATATATTGATTTTGTAAAATTATGAAAATTTAATAAATGGAGCGTGACAGATGAGATCCGCCCCGCGCGGGGCAGAGATGAATCTCAAAATACTGCCCCGCAGTGGAGCATGGAGCAGAGCGGATCAGCAGGGCAAAGCGAGAGCAGGCATGGATACTGAGGTATCCGCCCCGACCCGCTCCATTTGTCATCCCTATATATGGGAATAGAAACTTGGCATTCTGGGACCACCACTCTGAAATTGAGATTCAAAACGGGACCACAGAAACGCCTCTGCTATACCTCCACTCTACACACAACAAACCGTCTCCAGGCGTAACCAATTGAAGTTCCCAGCCACAGCCTCTCATCCAATTCCATCACAGCCATCTCCATAACCGCCTCTGAAGACGGAAGAAGCACATATTCGACGGAAATCTCCACCGATGCCGCAATCTCAGCGTCAATTGAAGTCAACCGCCTCAACTCTGTTCCAGAATCCAAACAGCCTACTCTGCTATTTCACCGCCTCTTTGCCGCTAATCTGCCGGACGTCGCACAGCTGCCGTCTGATTCTCTTTTGCCGCCGGAAATCGCATCAGTCGCAGCCCCAACGCCGGAAATTGCTAGTCGCCGTCGATCGACAGCTCCAAACTACTGTTCTCGCCGGATTTACCGTGAATTAAAAGCCCAGAAACCGTCGCCTCAACCAATCTGTGAAGAAGACAATGAAGAAGGGAATAATTTGATTTGGGCTTTGTAAGGTAATTTAGGCCCAACTTGTTACTTGGCCCATTTGCTTGAGGAACTCTTAATATATATTCAGGTTTTTCACGAGAAGGGGGATATCACGCTTCGGTAGATAGGAATCACGCCATTAGGGCAGTAGGAGTAGATTTTTAGGGGTTTCTTTGATGCACAGTAGATTTTTGTAACACATTCTTTGAGAGAAAACATTACTTTGGTTTGATTATTTTTAATTCTTGTTTTAGGATTTCTAGTGATTTTGATTGCCCTCATTTAATTCAAATTTGAAGTTCAATTTAGTTTTATTCAAAAATTTCCATTCAATTTCTCAATCGTTTCACATTGATGTTATTTACATGATTTTGAATAGTTTGCTCCTTGCTTTTAAATATAATATGCATTTTGTCTCAATTAATTTAAGTAATCTTAGTCTCATTTTTCGTTTATGTTATCTTCAATTATGCTTATTATCTCAGTTAATCCTATTCATCTATTAGTTATGATTTAGACATTTTGCTTTGGGTGAAATTCACCCTAAGCATGCACGTTTTAGTTTAAATTATTAGTTTAGAAGTTTTAGTTTAGATTATTAGTTTAGAATTCTTGCTCTATTTTATTTTTTGCTTAACTTTGCAGTTAGATAGAAAACAAATTCTGCAATTTCATTTTTGTTTATTTAATTCCATAACTCACACACACCTTAGGATTAGATTGTCTAATTACTTCCTTAGGGTTCGATATTATTTGATAACTTGGTCAGCTCCACTACACGATCCTATACACCTGTAGGAAAGTGCATTTGTGCGCGAACACAAATAGCTAGTCAAGTTTTTGGCGCCGTTGCCGGGAAAGCAACATAGATTGTTTAATTTTAGGTTTGTGTGTTTTAGTCAGTTTAATTTCTTTTAACTTGTTGGACTTGCTGATTGTTTTGTAAGAGTGAGCTTCATTGGAGAGGATGAATGGATATGACATAAACTTTATGGATTATCCGTCTCACCCATACTCAGATCCTCCTCGATCAAACTTTATGGATGATCAGGACAGGTTAGCTCAGTTGGAAGAAGAACGCAGGAGCCTTAGGAGCATGATGAAGATGCTAATTGAGATGATGGGAAACCCTGACCCAGATTCTTCTCATCCATACTCGGATCCTCCAGATCCATATCAGCACGATTACCTCCAACCTCCTAATCCATATTACCCACCATCTCCTGATCAATATCATCCATATTATCCACCACACTGCCAGCAGTATTCTCCATATTCACCTCCAGAACCATACTATCCACCACCTGAATACAACCAACCTCCTCCACAGCAATACTCATTTCCTCCTCAACCATATCAAGACTCAAACTCCTATCCATACTTGTATCCCTATTCCGATCCCTACTCTAATTCGTACCCATATTCTGATCCCTACTCTAATCCGTACCCATATTCTGATCCCTACTCTTATCCTTATCCATATTCCTACTCCAATCCAGAAGCTGTTATTCAACCTCCACCAGGGGTTGAGCCGGAATCACGACCTCCAAATAGCAAAGAGAAAGCCACAACCGACGAGATGCTTGCTTTACTTTTAAAGCAAATGGAGAAAATGGAGGAAGCTTGAGAGAGATTGAATGAAGGATTGAAGGACACAAATTCCAAAGTAAAGACCTTAGTGATTCAGTTGGAGTAAATGAACAGTTTTCGGGCTGAGAGTGATTTAGATGGAGAGGAAAAAGAGGGCCCAAGCGAAGTGGTTGAAGATGTCCTTCCACTAGCCAAGGGAGATGTAGAAGAACGTCCCTTCGTGGACACGAGCGAAACTAAGGAAGAAAGTCAAGTGAAAGTAGAAGAAGAATATGAGAGCGAAATGAGCAATCCTGAAGTTTTAACTTTTTCTATTTCACTTGGTATTATTCTTGTTGATTTTATTTTGCCTCCTTACAGGTTTGATGAAAAGGTGGAATTGAAGATACTCTTGGGATTCCTCGAGACAAATGGAGATGAATGGGTTGAGATGGAGGCGAGAAGAGAAAAAGTAGATGCATGCAAACTTGGAGGTGAGACAAAGGGAGGTTGGTATACTCATGGTTTAAGCCTCATTGACTTCGAGGCTAAACGAATGAGATACAATGGCAAGGAAGACTGTTATCCTTGGCCATTTCGATGAGCGTATGAGGTATTGTCCGGCATAGGACATTAAAAATAGCGCTTAATGGGAGGCAACTCATTTTCTTGCCATTGTTTATTTTCGTAGTTTTTTTTTATTATTTCTTTTGATTTGTTAGATTGTTAATCCCTGTTTCTCTCCGAGTGTGTGATTTGTAGGTCTTGGATGGTTGCGTGCAAAAGGGAGCAAGAGGAAATGATTTGTGTTGATTTGAAGAGAATGAGTAAATTGGAGCAGTCTGAGGTACCAAGAACTCAAACTTAGAATTGCTTTGCAATCTCTAAGTTTGGAGGAGTGATCATTTTTACTATTTTTATGCCTACACTGTACAGACGCACATACCTTTGTTCTTGTTGCCCTAGTTGATTTGTGTGCTCTTTATGAGTTGTAGGAATGTGCCTGTTAGTGTTGAGTTATTCTGTTTTGATATGAGTTTCAAATTGACACCACATGCTCAAACTTAGATTTGCTTAGCAAACTCTATGTTTGGGGGAGTATGTTTTTTTTTAATGGATTTCTATACATTTGTACAGGCGCACCTACCCGCCTTTCTGTTGATTGTTTTGTGAATCCCCAGTCCTGTTGAGATCATTGAGCTTGTTGAAATGTGTGGATGCATGAGATTGAGTAGGGTGATATTGGATTGAGAAGTGCATATTTGTATTGTTGAGTGAAGTGCATATGAGTTTCATTTGTGTTTGTGTTTGAGTAGAAGATGTTAGTCATTGATGTTTTGATGCTAGGAGTTGAGATGAAATAATCTTAAGTCAATAATACTTGTCACAATCACATTGCCTGTGAGATTTTTGAGCCCATTCCTGTTCATTTTAAACAGATGAAGTTTTCTTGGTTGTGTGGTCCTCTTAGTATGTTGTCACTCTAGAACTTGTCTTGAGTCTGATTTGAGATTATACAAAGTAAGAATTTTGCAAAAATGAGATGAGGCCTTCTTTGAAATGCATGAGTCACTTAGCCATATTGTCCTTACCTGAATTCATTGATTCCCTAGTCAGCCCTTTTGAGCTTTATATCCTATTATTCTTGGCAACATGTTCTGAAACTGTTTTCCTGCGTAGCCTTGTTCACCCAAGGAGTAGTAGAGCTTGATTTTGTTGATTGAGAAGTCTTGTGAATCGTGTTGAAAAGAAAAAAAAAAAGGGAAATAATTGGTGAAAATATGAGAGAAAAAAATTGGTTAGACCTTGTCTCAAAATGCAAGGTGATTTTGAAAAAAAAAAAGACTGGGAAAAGAAAAGCAAAGAAAAAAAAAGGTGAAGTAAAGTGTAGAGTTGAGATTGTCTTGAATGCAATATGTGAGTCTCAAAGAGGTTGAATGTTAGAATTTTTCTGCTCTACTAACCCTTTAAGTCACTTTTATCCAAAAGATTCCTACCCTAACCAAAGAGCCAACATTACAACCAAATGAAAAGCCCTCATTGATTTGCAATTGACTTATTTTTACAGTAGTGGAGAATAGAGACAATAGACAAGCTTATGGTAGTGCAGCTATTGAGAGTGATATTGAGTGCTGAAATTTTAACTCATACACTTGAGTGATGAGTGATATACTACCGAGAGGATTGTGATAAGTTGAGTTGATTTGATGTGTTTGATTCTTGATAACTAGAGTCGAAGTTGATGTGATGAACATGCTTGATTGAACACTTATGAGCTTGTGTTATGTGGAACTTGATGATATGATGATCACTAATTGATTTCAATATTCCCCTAGTTTTGATCGATTCATTGCTCGGGACGAGCAATACTCTAGTTTGGGGGAGTGATTAGAGTCATATTTACATCAATTTGTGCTCAATTATTAATAAATTTATAGATTATTGTATGTAATTAGGATCTTAATTGCTATCTATTTTGATTTGACAAAAACTCATATACAAATTTCTACGCTTCTAGAAGCGTAGAAATTTCTAAAAATAGATTAAAAAAAAAAAAACTCCACGCGCCCACACCACTCCAGCCACACGCGCATGTCTATGCCATGTCCAGGTAATGTTCAGTTAATTCCCTTCCCCTCCCTCACACCCACCCACCCCCCAAAATAGGTTTAGGCCCAAGCCCAATTAATATTTGTATGCAAAATAGTTAAAAAGATTTAATTTATTATTTTTTTTTAATGATTGTAAATCTAAAAATAAATTAAATAATATTATATAATAAATTTAAAACTTGCTCTCAAATTATATTAGTATAGTAATACACATTTATCTATATAGTAGCATACATTTGTTTATATAGTAACATAGACTGAAGAACAAATATATGTTACTATTAAAGCAAATGTATGTTACTATCTTATAAAATGTTATTATTTTACAAACATTTATTTATTTTATAGAATAAATAATTTTTCACATAATGCAAAAGCAAAATGTATGTTACTTTAAGAATAAATATTGATTATTCATAAATATTTATTTATTTATTTTTATAGAAATAATTTTTTAATATAATAATATATTTATTACATGAAACAATATACATATATTTAAAGGATAATGAATAAAATAATAAACACATATTCATTATCATAAAAATATATTTTGCTCATATAGTAACACACATTTGCTCATATAGTAACACAAATTGGGAGACAAATGTGTGTTACTATTAGAGCAAATATGTGTTACTATCTTATAAAATATTATTATTTTACATATATTAATTTGTTTTTATAGAATAAATAATTTTTCACATAATGCAAGAGCAAAATGGGTGTTACTATAAGAATGAATATTTATTATTCACAAATATTTATTTATTTTTATTGAAATAATTTTTTTTTTCATATAATAACATATGTATTACATGAAATAATATACACAGATTTAAAGGAATAGTTAATAAATTAATAAGCACATAATTATTCTCATAAAAATATACTTTGTCCATATAGTAACACACATTTATCCATATAGTAACACAAATTGGGAGACAAATGTGTGTTACTATTAGAGCAAATATGTGTTACTATCTTATAAAATATTGTTATTTTACATATATTCATTTGTTTTTATAGAATAAATAATTTTTCACATAATGCAAGAGCAAAATGTGTGTTACTATAAGAATAAATATTGTTTATTCACAAATATTTATTTATTTTTATAGAAATAGTTATTTTTTCATATAATAACATATGTATTACATGAAACAATATACATAGTTTAAAGGAATAATTAATAAATTAAGAAGCACATAATTATTCTCACAAAAATATATTTTGTCCATATAGTAACACAAATTTGCCCATATAGTAACACAAATTGGGAGACAAATATGTGTTACTATTAGAGCAAATTTGTGTTACTATATTATAAAATGTAGTTATTTTACATACATTTATTTGTTTTTATAGAATAAATAATTTTTTACATAATGCAAGTGCAAAATGTGTGGTACTATAAGATCAAATATTGATTATTCACAAATATATATTTATTTTTATAGAAACAATTATTTTTTCAATATAATAACATATGTATTAAATGAAACAATATACCTAGATATAAAAGGATGATGAATAAATTAAGAAACACATATTTATTCTCATAAAATTATATTTTGCCCATATAGTAACACACATTTATTTATATAGTAATATAAATTGGGAGACAAATGTGTGTTACTATTAGAGCAAATATGAGTTACTATCCTATAAAATATTGTTATTTTATATATATTCATTTATTTTTATAGAATAAATAATTTTTGATATAATCCAAGAGCAAAATGTGTGTTACTATAAGAATAAATATTAATTATTCACAAATATTTATTTATTTTTATAGAAATAAATATTTTTTTTCATATAATAACATATTTATTATATGAAATAATATATCTCGATTTAAAGGGATGACGAATAAATTAGAAAACACATATTTATTCTCATAAAAATATATTTTATCTTACAATAACACATATTTGCTCATATAGTAACACAAACTGGAAGACAAATGTGTGTTACTATTAGAGTAAATATGTGTTATTATAAAATCTAACATGTGTTACTATATGTATAAATATTTATTTATAATATAATATTAAATATATATTTTAATCAAGACAATAATTAAAAAAAAAACTTTAAAAAAAAGTAAAGGCCTGTTGGCGTGGGGTGAAAAAGTTAGAATTAGTATATAGTTAGTATATAGTTACTGGGGTTAGGGGTGGGGTTGGGTGTGGGGGGTTTGCTGTAGTTAGTATATCATGGAGGTTGGGTGTGGGGGGTTTGCTGTAGTTAGTATATATAGGCATGGAAGTTGGGGTCGGGGGTTGCGGTAATTAGTATACGGGATGAGTGAATATCAGCTTGGCTCCTGCGACTGGGCTTCCTCCCCTCCTTTTTCTATTTTTGGCAACAGTAGAAATTTCTACACAAGCGTTACTTTTTTTATTTTATTATTCATTTAATTAATTGAGTCAAAAAGATAAATTTTATTTATTTATTTGACTATTTAATTAATGATTATAATATTAAAATGTTTAGAGACTAATTTGATTTGGCGATTTGCAGTATATATTGGAATAGAAACTTGGCATTCTGGGACCACCACTCTGAAATTGAGATTCAAAACGGGACCACAGAAACGCCTCTGCTATACCTCCACTCTAC
Organism: Prunella vulgaris; assembly: GCA_026898435.1. Lineage (NCBI taxonomy): Eukaryota > Viridiplantae > Streptophyta > Magnoliopsida > Lamiales > Lamiaceae > Prunella > Prunella vulgaris. The sequence goes on from JAPKLY010000891.1 coordinate 85,474, forward strand.
GCACAACAAACCGTCTCCATGCATAACCAATTGAAGTTCCCACCCGCAGCCTCTCATCCAATTCCATCACAGCCATCTCTATAACCGCCTCTGAAGACGGAAGAAGCACATATTCGACGGAAATCTCCACCGATGCCGCAATCTCAGCGTCGATCGAAGTCAACCGCCTCAACTCTGTTCCAGAATCCAAACAGCCTACTCTGCTATTTCACCGCCTCTTTGCCGCTAATCTGCCGGACGTCGCACAGCCGCCGTCCGATTCTGTTTTGCCGCCGAAAATTGCATCAGTCGCAGCCCCAACGCCGGAAATTGCTAGTCGCCGCCGATCGACAGCTCCAAACTACTGTTCTCGCCGGATTTACCGTGAATTAAAAGCCCAGAAACCGTCGCCTCAACCAATCTGTGAAGAAGACAATGAAGAAGGGAATAATTTGATTTGGGCTTTGTAAGGTATTTAGGCCCAACTTGTTACTTGGCCCATTTGCTTGAGGAACTCTAAATATATATTCAGGTTTTTCACGAGAAGGGGGATATCACCCTTCAGTAGATAGGAATCACGCCATTAGGGCAGTAGGAGTAGATTTTTAGGGGTTTCTTTGACGCACAGTAGATTTTTGTAACAAATTCTTTGAGAGAAAACATTCCTTTGGTTTGATTATTTTTAATTCTTGTTTTAGGATTTATAGTGATTTTGATTGTCCTGATTTTATTCCAATTTGAAGTTCAATTTTGTTTTATTCAAGTATTTCCATTCAAGTCATTCTTAGTAGTCTTTTTCTCAATCGTTTCACAATGATGTTATTTACATGATTTTGAATAGATTGCTCCTTGCTTTTAAATTTAATATGCATTTTGTCTCAATTAGTTTAAGTAATCTTAGTCTCATTTTTAGTTTATGTTATCTTCAATTATGCCTATTATCTCAGTTAATCCTATTCACATATTAGTTATGATTTAGACCTTTTGCTTTGGGTGGAATTCACCCGAAGCATGCACGTTTTAGTTTAAATTATTAGTTTAGAAGTTTTAGGTTAGATTATTAGTTTAGAATTCTTGCTCTATTTTATTTTTTGCTTAATTTTGTAGTTAGATAGAAATCAAATCCTGCAATTTCATTTTTGTTTATTTAATTTTATAACTCACACACACCTTAGGATTAGATTGTCTAATTGATTCCTTAGGGTTCGATTTTATTTTATAATTTTATCAGCTTACCACTACACGATCCTATACACTTGTAGGAAAGTGCATTTGTGCGCGAACACAAATCGCTAGTCACCAATAACCCATGACTTTAATTGACTACTATTGATTTCAAATCCTCATTTCACACTATGTATTCTCTCTCCTCCTTCTCTCTGCTCGTTTTCTCTCCCACTCCTCGTTTCCCGCGAGTTTCTCTGGCGGTTTTCTTCCAGTTTTCCGGCGTATGGAAGCAGTTTTTCAGTGCTTTGAAGGTGCGTGACTCTTATTTCATCGTTTATTCTCGCTCGTGTGTTGATATTGTTGTGTTTTTCTTCTTCGTGGCGATGTCAGTGAAATCTAGGTTTTCTGGTTTTTTTTATACTTTTATGTTGATTATTGTTGTCTCGTTTGTGATTTTTGCTTGTTTAGAACTTGTTTTTTATTTTTGTTCATCGTAAGGTTTAGTTTTTCTCGATTTTTTGTTTTTCAGTTTCATATTATTTTTTCTGTTCTCCAGATTTTGTTGCATGTTAATGTTCTGGTTTGTTTTTGTTTTTGTTAAGCTTGATGATCCTTTGATTGTGCTGTTTTTGTGTTGTTCATGTTTGTAACATTAAAGTTTCTGGTAGTAACATATATTGTTACTATATTGTAACATATATGTACGTATTTTGTAACACATATTCTGTGCATGAAATATTTATGTTATTATTAAATTTTGTTAATTCTGTAACACAATGTTATATTGTTGTAACATATTTTGTATTTTTGGTCTTATTAGTTGTTATTTACATATTTTTTATTCTGTTTTATTTTAATTTTTGTATTATCATGTTTATATTCTATAGTAATGTGCAATTATTATTACTTTTTAATATCTATTGATTAGTAACACAGTTTGGATGGATAGTGACATGAATTATATTGTGTAGTAACAACTATTTTTTTAAATTGTAACACAACTTATTATGTTGCCAGAAGTGTTATTCTTTTCATTTACTAATGAACATTTTTACAATTATTGAGTAGTAACACATTTTACTGTTTTAGTAGCATGTTTAAGATTATTTAGTAACACACATGTTATTTAATTGTAACATAAATAAATTGTTTCTAATGTTTTCTTTTTCCTTTTTTACCAGAATATACAATGACTTCAAATGTTAATGAATCGTATATAGATGATTCTCCGGTTTTCCTTTTAAAGGCCATGCTGCACCATCGCGGAGGCAGGGCAGGCCCTCTAAGAGCAAGAGTACCGCCCTCGTTACTTTTTCTTCTCAGCAGTCCATATATTTTTATTAGTTTTTGTGTTTCTTGTATTTTATGTTACATATATGTATTTTTATATATTGATGCTCTTTTATTTTCTATTTTTAAGGGACTTTACTCCTCATTCTAGACCAACTGCCTAATTTGAGCTTCTTCGAATATTAAATGATGAGCAGAAAGAAGTTGTAAGGAGTATAGGGTTTGGTGGGCTTTTAAACTTAAATCTTCCCAGGCTGTGTGGGTATCCTATGTTAAGGTGGTTAGTTGACAACTTTAATCCTCATAGTTGGCCGTTCTAGGAGTTTTGTCATCACACACCGGATGATGTGCATGACATATTTATGATTCCAAGAAATACAGGTCATGAGGTTGAGGTTTTTAACAGGGGAGAAGTTAATGTTCCCGGATTGTATGATATCAGCCCGTCTTCGAGGTTGTCTTCACTCGCTGATCTTTTTAGAACGAGGTTGAAGAATGGGTGTGATGATTTTAAGAGGCTCTTTGTGTTTTTCTGTCTTTCTTCATTGTTTACTCCAGCTGCAAATCATTCAGTCTGCAGTCCTGTCATATTCAAGTCAATTGTTAATGTGTAGTCGAATTGTGAAGCTTGATTGGTGTTCCTATGTGTTTTCAAAGTTGTGCGAGAGTGTTGAGTCTGTCCGTAAGAATGGAGCCCACAATGTTACTGGTTGTTTGTTGATTCTTCAGATTGCTTACCTGCATAGGATTAGATGGCGTGGTGTTGATCTGCCTTGCTCAATCCCATTGATACAGCATTGGGATGAGGAGAATATGAAACTTCGTTGCAAGCAAGAGTCAGATGCCGGTTTGTATGGTGATGGTGATATGATTTTGGATAATTATCCTGTTACAAGAAATGGAGCTTTGAGGGTTTCAGCTGAGGTGAATTTGAAGTCATCTGTTTCTGGTAAAGTTGAGGTAATACACACTAAGCCTTATATTATTGAATGTTAACATATTTTATAGGTTTTAGTAACATATATTTTTTTAGTAACAATCATATTACTAAATATTAATTTGTTTTACCCAGTAATATGTATATTACTTAATTGTAATATTAATATTAGTGAATAGTAATATAGTATTTTGAATCCTGTAACATAGTTTTTAAATATAGTAACATTAATCTTATTTGATTAGTAATATATATTTTTTAAATATAGTAACATTAATATTATTGATTAGTAACATAGTGCTTTGAATACTGTAATATAGTTTTTGTAAATGTAGTAACATTAAATATCTTATTTTAGTAACACAACCATTTTAATGTAGTAACATATATTGTTGGTATATAGTAACATATTCTCTGGTTTATGTAATATTATATTTTGGTGTAAGCTGTGCAGTTGAAGCTGGAGAATTTGTTGAAAGAAATAAACCAGTCGTCATCTGATTTTATAACTAAACTGTCTGAAATTAAAAGCAACTTGCCTTAATCTAATCCAGATTCTGATTCTCATTTTTGGGGAGACGAGTCCTTTCTTAGTATAGTTGATGATCTTGTTGAGAATTTTAATCGTGCAAAAGATTTATCGGATGCACCTAATGTTGAATTGTTTCCTGATAGTCCTCTGTTTAAATATCGTTCTGATAATCCAACTCTTAAGGCTGAGCAGGTTTTGGCAGAGAATGTTGAAATTGGTGTAACTGGGAAGGATTCCGGTGTAAAAAAAGGTTTGTCTAAGGATGTTGTTCATGAAGGTGCCAGAAGAACAAGGAAAGGGAAGGGAAAAGCAGTAGTTGAGAGCGAGGAGGAGGAGGAGTATGTTGATGTTGATTCTGATAGTGAGGAAGAGGAACTTTCTGATGAGGCTGAAAGTGAGGGATTGCAGGAAGAAGAAGGAGAGAAAGCAGAGGCTGAAAGTCAGGGTTTGGAGGAAGAAGAGGGAGATAAAGCTGAGTGTGATGGTGAGGAAGAATCTGGTGGCGAAGAGGAAGAAGAGGAGGCAGAAAAAGAAGAAGAAGAAGGTTTGGAAGAAAAGACGAGTGAAAAAGAAGAAAGTATTGGAGATGGAGTGGAGGAAAAAAATGATGAAGGTTTGAGCAAGGGTTGGGTTGATATGCAGATTGATGAGGAAGTTGATAGTAGCTCGTCTTGGAGTGAAATTCAGGAGCAAGATGATGGAGATAATGAAGCCGATTTGGAGGCTGAAAAGTAAAAAGCATTGGAGGAGGAAGAGGCTGCTCTTTTTGACAAGCTTGTGTCAAGTTTTGGTCCGCCGAATGGGTTTTTGAGCCCTTTGTTTATGGTTGAGAAGAAAATTTTGGTTGGGTTGGAGCGCTATGAGAGTGAACTGGTTTTACATCTTTCACTACAAGGATAATCTGTTGTAAGTTATTTTCTTTTTTGAGTAACACTGTTTTTTATATATAGTAACATATTAAAGTTAAGTATGTAACATAATTTTTTGAAAAAAAAAAGTAACACATCTGTTAGATAGTACTCCCTCCGTCCCATAATTATTTTCACACTTTCCTTTTCCGTCCGTCCCACAATTGTTTTCACATCCTATAAATGGAAACTATTACTTTAACTTTTTCCTCAAAATTCAACTAATCTCATTATTTTAATAATATAATTTTACACAATACTCTACTTTTCTTAAAAATTATGCCATCCCAAAGGTGAAAATATCTCTGGGACGGAGGGAGTACTATATAGTAATGAAACAAGTAACATGTTACTTATAAAATAAAATCAGTTATTTTTTATTCTTTTTTATCTGTGTAACATGTATATTAATCCTTTTTTTATATCTTTTTTTTATTAGTGAGGAGTTTTTTCTGTCTAAAGACGACATGTATCTTGTTTCACGGGAGGATATGCTAACAATGCTTCCTCAGACTGATATTGCTCATAATATTCTCAATGTCATTTGTTATATTTTTTCCTGTGGAAGCAATGTATCGTCATCTAGTTCAAGTTTGTCGCGTTTTGTCTTTGGGTTGGACTACAACGTAAGTTTTCAAATTTTTCTTCTTTCTTTCTTTTGTATTGCCATTTGTTAAATTTATTTCTTTTCTTTATTTTTTTCTGTAGACACCTTTGAACGACATTTTAAGGAAGCAAGGTTCATTGGTGGATAATGAAAGTCAGGTTTTTGGAGGTTGGAGAAGCTAGGTTGAGTCAACATCAGTTGAGACTTGAGAGGCTCCTGTCTGCTGATTTGATAATTAATTTATGATAGAGTAACACTTCATATTTTATATAGTAACATATTTTTTTAGGAAGAGTAACATATACTCCCTCCGTCCCAAAACTACTTTCACACTTTCCTTATTTGGACGTCCCAACTCTTCTTTCACACACCTAAAAAGGAAACTTTTTACACTCACAAAAGTCAATAAAGTACATTTTTTCTTATTTTATTATTTAACTTTACACTCACATACTTACTTTTCCTTAATTCGCGTGCCTAGAATTACTATGAAAGTAGTTTTAGGACGGAGGGAGTATATATTATTGCATATTTCTTTTTCAAAATTTTTTTCCTTTTTGTATCTATGAACACTATGTTGTTGCTGTTTTTAACTTAAATGAAGAAAGATCTAGTATTTGGATAACAAAATTCATGTTGTTCAGAGGACATATGATGATTGTCTGTTGGTTCTGGTTAGTTTTTAATTTTTTTTATTGTTTTTATTTATTTTTAATCCTGTTTTATGCATTTTTTTGTAATGAAGTTTTTCTATATAATTTGTAGAGGAAGTATATGGCAAAGTTTCTTCGTGTGGTGAAGCATCCCAAAGCTGATATTGTGAAAAAATTCAAGTTTCAGACTATGAGGCTTTCATGGAGGTCGAGTGAAAGCAATAAGAACTGTGGTGTTTTTTTTTTTATTAACCATATTTTGAATTTCCAAGGGGAACTGTATGATATGCCATAGTTGATGCAGATAACACACTTTTTATAATTTTGTAACAGATTCAGCTTTATTTTGTAACATAGATTATATAGTTTAGTAGCATATCATTTTTTTATATATTCTAACATCTAATTTTTTTTATAGGCTAATTCCAGGATCTTTTTCAGAGCTAGTTACTGTTCAAAGTTCATAACATCAAATATGAACAAGTATAGAAACGGTGTGTTGAAGAAGGTTCTCGATTTTTACATTAACAAACCGGCTCTGTTGGTTGCTTTGAAGGAACAGGGTTCACCGGAGAAGAAGCGGAAACGTGAACCTGTTATCTATACGAAGAGAAATTTGAGATCGAGGAGGAAAGATTGAGTTTTTCTATGAATTTGATTTGGTGAATTTGAATTGTTTGTGGTTGTGGCTGTGAATTTGGTTTTATACTATGAATTTGGGTTGGTATGTGGGGGTAATTTTTTGCTGAATATGGGGGGTACAGATATTTTTGTTGTTAGTTTGTATTTCCCATGTTGTGGGGGTTGGGTCAAGTTATTGAAGTGTTTGATACATTGGATCTTTTTAGGTTGAATATGGGGGTAGCTTTTGTAGTTTTTGTTGTGTTTATATGGTACATTGAATATGGGGGTAGTTTCTGCAGTTTTTGCAGTCTACATTATCTTGAATATTGTACAGTTTATTATCTTAGTATATATGATTATTTCTGTTTTTTGTTATATTTTTGTTCACAAATTTTTTTTGGTAATACTTATGTTGGAAATCCATCCATCATAATGTATATATTATATATAAAAAATTATGGGTTCTTCTATGGTCAGGAAGGCTTCACCCTTCCTAACGTCAGTAAGCCCCTAAATACCGTTGGATTCATGATCCAACGTACAATATTATTTTGAAGAGATTGCCCTTTGCAATGGGGCGATTGCACTATGCATAAGGCGATCACACTGTTAAAAAAATTAATTAATATTATTAAATTAAATTAAAATTACCAAATTAACCTTTTAATTAAAATATTATTATATCTTAATATATTTTAATCAAATTAAAATTTATGTTTTAAAAAATAATTTTTACACTCATTAGAACCCTAATCCCCCAATTTCATCTCATTTCAAAATTCACTTCCAATATGCCGACGGACGGGTTAAATCGCAAAGGATGTGGGTGTTTCGCCATTGATTTCCCCGTGAACTCAATCGGTAATCGTCGAATAGCGATTTCACCGGAACCTAAACTTTTTCGAGGACGGATTTGTTGAAGCAGAGCTTCGAATTATGGCGCTTGATGCAGAGGAGAAGCTTTGTCTCCCTGTTTTGATCACTCTGCAGCTTCGATTTCTCGATTTGGAAGTCCATCGGTGACCACCAAAATGGCTGTGCACCGCGGTGCTTGTCGACCACCGTGATCTGCGAGGAGGAGGAGGTAGAACCAGCCTCGACGGTGTAAAGGCGCGACTTGGAGAAGAAGGTGGGCATTTTGAAAACTTGTGCGGATTTTATCATGATTTTCAGATGTAATTTGTCCATGATTATTGTGTGCCTCAGGATTGAGAATTGCAGAGATATTTTATTTGTTGTAATTTTTAGTGAATGGACTTGATTTAGTACTACGATTTTGACACGACCACACTTATCACACACAAACATACGACCAGTTTAAATA
>JAPKLY010000891.1:93504-107457 GCA_026898435.1 Prunella vulgaris
AGCGCGATAGTTAGGACACACTTTTTGATGAATTTGTTCTAGCTCATATACTTGGATGGTGGGGAAAAGCTATAATGATACATAATCAGCCTCTTTTATGGGTGCTTTCAATTAGTTTGAGTTGATGGAGGTCAGATTTACTTCTTTCTACTATCCTGTTTCTCTTCATTCAGTTTGAAGCAAGTGCTGTACAAAGATATCAGTTATTTTCCTTCTACATAGATGTCATTTGTTTGTTGAGGTGATTTTATACTGGTTTTTTCAGCTTACCTTCCGTCACATGTTGCCAAATTTCAACGAATGCTGGTGGGACAACATTGTTCTTGATATATTAATCTGCAATTGGTTTTATATGTTAATTTTACACCCATTAGAAGAACCATAATCCCCAAATGCACATCCAATTTCATCTAATTTCAAAATTCACTTCCAATTGTACACAATAGTTCACCCATGATTATGACTGTTCGAGGTGAGCTTCCAGTGGCTGTAGGACGGAGCGCGTTTCCGGCGGATGTGAGTGTTTCGCCATTGATTCAGGCGAGGTGATTTTCTGTGGCAGGCGCATGCGGATTTCACGGCTGTGTCGAGGCGGTTTAACTCCTTTGCAACGGCGGACTCGATGGTAGTTCTCGGATGTGGTTGTATATCCGGCGGAGACGATGGAATGGACGGGATTTGGCTGTGCCTCTGTTCGCCTTTCACAGCAGTTCAAAGACCAAGAACATGTGTATCCGAACAACATCACATTTGATTCACCATCCGAACAAGAAACTTATGTCCTTCAGTGGCTTGAAGAAAGGACTGGATTCAAATCAAGTTTTACAATACGTTTCTATCCAGGAAGAGTAAGTTCTCAAGCTATAAGTTTCCAATTAAAAAAAATCAATGTGTATGTGTAGTCTATAAAAATGTAATTCAGTGGTTGTCATTCATTTATTGTTGGTGGATGTCTTTGGTATATTGATTCATTGGGTGCTTTCAATTATGCCTGTTCATCATGCAGAGCCCTGGTATATATAGTTTAAACTTCTAAGTTGTTTTTATGTATCTGCACCTTATTGAGAGTTCTTGCTGCTCCGACCTATTTTCTCATTGCATGTTGAAACTGAATAGAGCTTGTCAACCTCCTCCTGGTAAATCTTATTTTAGGAACTTTCACAATTTCTGACTTCACAATTTCTACAAATACCATAAAATTCCATGCGGTGTTGATCACTGCTGGCCTTACCTTGTATTAATCTCCTTTTTTCCATCCAGCTATAAGGTGTTTTTAAATCCTAGCACCACTGATGTAGTCTGCACAACAACAGCTGAAGCATTGGCGATGGTAAAAATAGTTGTGTGAGCCAATCACCCTCAAACGACTTCTTCAAGCAGTTCCCAAATTGCCTACAAAGTATAGAAGTGGTACATTGAGTCTGGGTGGAATACTAAAAGTAGTTTACAAAGTAACCGGTGTTGATTATAATGGAGATCCTTGTGAAATAAAAGATGATGAAGATTTAAGAGACTATGTTGAAAGAAAAGTGATGGATTTTTCGACTGCTATACAAGTCGAACTGAAATGGAAACTTGAAGACAACTTAGACGAATCTTGATGATGAAGTTGTCTCCCTATCTATTTAGACTATTTCGTAGCAGCTATTATTTTATCTTAAAAAACTAGTTTACAATTGTGATTTTGACTATTATTTCATATTTTGTTAGCTTTAATTGAATGAAGAATTTTGTAATATTTCTATACGTTTTCTAAATCGTCCTCTTGGTTATGAAAATTTATTAAAAAAAATTCATGTAGGAACACCTTTTTAACTATTTATAATTGATATTATATGAAAATGTAACTATTTTAAAATTTTATAGAGTATATGCATTAAAATGTTAGTGAATATGCGTAACGGTGATAGCTTTTACACATGAAAGTGATATTTTTTGTGCCTAATATGTGACATAAGGATTTGTGCCCGTTTCTATTTCCCTAGAGACGAGTTGGTGTGTATTGCTTTAACACATATCAAAGAATTTTTGTAATATTTCTATACCTTTTCTAAATCGTCCTCCTAATTGTGTGATAATTTATTGTTTTTAAAAAAATCATGTAGGATCACCTTTTTAACTATTTGTAATTGATATTTCATGAAAAGGTAATTATTTTAAAATTTTATAGAGTATATACATTAAAGTGTTAGTGAATATACGTAACGGTGATAGTTTTTACACATGAAAGTGATATTATTTTTACACAATGAACGATACAAATAAAGACAAAAAATTATATAAATATTTTACGGTGTGAAACATATATATAAAAAATTCGCGGATCCATGGTCGGGTTGGGTTGAATTTGGGTAATTTTCTCAAATTCTCGCGCAAGCATAATTTCCAGGTTTTTCACTTCCAAATGTGTTACTTTTTAGGCAAATGCATGTCATTTTAAGGCAAAATATGTGTTACAATCAGACAAAATGTTATTTTTTTTTACATATATATCACCTGTTTTTGTAGAAATAACATTTTTTTCATGCAATATATGAGCAAAATGTGTGTTATTATAAGAAAAAATATTACCTTTTCATAAGTATATATTTATTTGTATATAAAAAAAAATTATTTTATAATAACACATATAAAATAGTAAAAAATGTGTTATTACATGAATCAATATATCTAGTTTTAAAGGATGATGATTAAAAAAAATATATATTTGTTCTTAAGAAAAATACATTTTATCCTACAGTAACACATGTTTGCTCATATAGTAACACAAATTGGGGAGCAAACATGTGTTACTATTAGAGTAAATGTATATTACATTCTTATAAATGTTGTTATTTTGCATATATTCATTTATTTTTATAGAATAAATAGTTTTTAACATAATATAAGAGAAAAATCATGTGTGTTACTATAAAATAGATATTGATTTTTCATAAATATTTATTAATTTGTATAGAAAATGATTTTTTTGTATAATAACACATATATAAAAGTAAAAAAGTGTGTTAATATATGAATCAATGCCTAGATTTAAGGAATGATGATTAAATTAAAAACATATATTTATTCTTATAAAAGTACATTTTCTCTTACAATAACACACGTTTGCCCATATTGTAACACTTATTTTCCCATATTGTAACACAAACTGGGGATCAAATGTGTGTTACTATTAGAGCAAATGTGTGTTACAATCTTATGAAATGTTGTTCTTTTTATATATATTCATTTATTTTTATATAATAAATAATTTTTCGTATAATACAAAAGACCAAAATGTGTGTTACTATAAGAAAATATATTATTTTCTCATAAATATTTATGAAAAATAATAATTTTTTTTGTACGGTAACACACATTTTTTATTAGATTGTATGAAAAAATATTATTTTTACAAAAATAAATTGAATATATGTAAAGAAAACAACATTTAATCTTATTGTAACACACATTTTACCTATTAGTAACATACATTTGCCAAAATTGTAACTTACCTGGGGATGAAAAATCTGGAATTATAGTTGCTAAAATTTTGAAGAAAAATCACCAAATCTGACCCGACACGGTTAAGGACCCGCAAATTTTTAATATTGTATGTTTCACACCTTGAAACGTGTCACATGAGTGTGCCTCATAAATAAATTCTAATTTTGCAATTATTCTATTCAATATTTATTAAAAATATAAAGAAATTAAATAATAATTCCTAAAATTAAATAATATTACCTCCCCCTACAAAAAGTGTGCTCAATTATTTGCACATGATTTACTGCGATATATTGGATGAAATGCTGAGATATTGCGAGGTCTTTTATGAATAAAGTGATTGTTTGCTGAAAATGTATATGACATACTTTCTATAAATATTCACTTTATTCATAAGACTGCATAATACTTCATACTATCCTCCGATATATCTAATTAACTTATGATTAAATAATCGAGCGTATTTTTTATGAACAAATGAAGTGTATATTATTTCACAAAAATTTAAATGCAATATTGCACATGCAATATTGATTTAAAAAAAGAAAAATATAAAAATTCGCGGGTTAAAATAACAAAAATTGTGGATCTTGTCCGTGTCGAATCAGATCTAGATAATTTTGAAATTTCAGGATTCTCGCCCCTAGTTTGTGTTACTATATGAGCAAATGCATGTTACTAAAAGGCCAAATGTGTGTTACTACTATAAGACTAAATATTATTATTTTTATATATATTTATTTATTTTTGTAGAAACAAACATTTTTCATAAAATGTAAGAGCAAAATATGTGTTACTATAAGAAAAAAATATTAGTTTTGATAAATATTTATTTATTTTATAGAGATAATTATTTTTTCATATAATAACACATATAAAATAGTAAAATGTGCGTTATTACATGAAACAATATACTTAAATTTAAAGGGATGATGAATAAATTAAGAAACAAATATTTATTCTTATAAAAATACGCTTTGTCCTAACAGTAACACACATGTGCCCATATAGTAAAACAACTTGAGAGCAAAATGTGTGTTACTATTAAAGCAAATGTGTCTTGTTGTATATTTAAATATTTATTTATCCTTAGAAAATATATATTGTCGGGTATTAAAAGATGTATTATTACAATAACAACATAAATCAACAAAAAGAATGAAAAATAAATTAAAAATACATATTTATTCTTGTAAAAATACATATTATCTTTATAGTTACTTTAAAAGTACAAAAAATTAATTTTTTAAGAAGTAGTAACACACATATGCTCAAATAGAAACATATTCTGGGACTGACGGTCCGATCCGCTTAAAATCCACAAATTTATATATTTAACTGTCAATTTTTTTTTTTCTGAAGCAGTATTGCATGAGCAATATTGCATATAAAATTTCCTCATATTATTTATAACTAGTTTATCACCCGTGCATTGCACGGTTTGTGAATATAAAATGGATATGATTTTAATTTTTATTTAAATATTTATTTTCATCATGTCATCTATATTTTCTTTATACTTTTCTATATATTAATTTTATTTCAAAATTAATTCTATATATACTATATATGATTCTTTTTTAATCAAGAATGACTTTTTTATAAACGAAATCAATTTTTTTTTTTGTTATTTTGGATGTGACAACATACAATTATCCACAACTAAAAATTGAAATCTTAAAAAAGTATCCTATATTCAATATTTTTGTCAATATTGTTGCACTCAATTAATTATTTTATATTCTGTATTATCATGTGATAAGTATTATATATAATAATTTTATCACGGTAATCAAAATTGTAAGTTCAATTTTAATTAAATGCATATGGTCCACCACACCTACTAATCTTTTATTCAATTTTTTTAATATATTAGTTTATTTAGGACATAATTATATATATATATATATATATATATATACATACATATATATATATATATATATAAATGAGTGTCTAAGAATTATTAATTATTAATATAAACAAAACTATTCACTAATATAAATACAAAATGATTAACAAAATATAATGAAACCTTCATTTAAAAAAAAAATCTTAAATCCAACTCATAAATTAATATCAATAGAAAAAAAAATCCATTTTTAAACTTTGAAGTTCATATTAAAGATTTTATTTTCATTAAATTTTTTCAATAATGTGAATTTCAAGATGTACATGAATTATAAATTCAAAGCAAATATAAAAAAAAAATTGTTGACTTAATGTAAAATATGTTAAATATATGTTTGTAATTATGATTACTGGTCTTTAAAATGTAGGTAAAATGAGTATTTCATTGGTTGGTTGAGTTGGTACTAAAGTAAGTATCACGTGTGTAATCTATGTAAAAACAATAATTTATTTTTCTTAATTTTGTTAATACAATTTTTAGTTTTCAACATAAAATTTGATGAAACTTTCATTTTATCACATTTGTATTTTTATATAAATGTAATATAATTTAAAATATTTTTTATTTTTGATTTCATTTATAAATAATGATGGATCTATTAATTTTTAACTTTTTATATTCTTACTCACACATGTTCTTTATTTTATATATTAATTTGATATATTATATTTTTTTTGTTAATTTTAAACACACAATTATTTTTAAAATAGAAAAAAAGTATTGAATGTAGTATACTATTTTAAAATTATTTACATTTTTATAAGGAATTAATTTTTTTTCTTGTAATACATACAAAAGAATTAAGAAACTTCTAGTATTTTATTGTGTGAATATAATATAATAACAATAATAAAGCAATTAGGTGTAAACAATTGACTTTAAAAAAAATATTTTATATTTATATAAACAACTAAATAAATAAAAATTCTTATGACATTCAATTTTTTTTATATTTTGTTAGCAAAAAAGTAGACTGGGTTATTGTACATTTAATTTTAATTAGGTTTAATATTACATATTATATTTATGAAAATTGTAAAGAATTTTTGGTATGACTAAATTTTATTTAATATTTCATTATTAGACATTTTTTTAATTGTGCATTTAATTTTTTCATGGTCAAAATATTAAATAATATATTTATATCAAAATTAGAAATAACCTTTTGGTATGACTCTCACTTAATTTACTATTTCTAGAACATTTTATTATTAGATTAATATAGATTTTTATAAACGAAAGAAGCGCATATTACTGATAATTTATATATAAAACTTATAACACGTAAAAAGATAACAAAAGTGATTTCATACAAAATGTGATCTTTAGAAATTGGGGGCCGTTTGATATAATTGTAAGGAATGGAAAAGATATAAGAATGGAAAGTGAATGGAATTAAAGTCATAATTTTCAAATAGCTGAACTATGATTGATTACTTAATTTTTTGGAATCAAAGTTATAATAGAGTCATTCCAAACACATATTATGACTTTAATTACCATTACTCACTTTCTAAAGTACGGGCCGGGCCGGGCTGGGCTGACACTGGTCCACCGGGCTGTTGGTATTTTACGGGCCGGGTCGGGCCAGACCCTGTCCCAATCGGGTCTTCATTTTAACGGCCCAGCCTGGCCCTATGCGGGCGACCGGACCACCGGGCCAAAATGGCCCATTACTTAATAATTAAATTTAAAAAATATTATTTATATTTAATATTTTTAGCATGTAAAAATAATAAAGATATTTTGATAGACACTAAAATATAATTCCAAAATATTTTTAATATTAATTTAAACATAAAGAAACACACTCAAAGAATCATATTATATATATATATATAATTAATGAAACTAATCAAATAGTTCCTAGTTAAAGATTCTAATTATATATATTATTAATGAACCTGAAAAATAAAAAAACACACACGTTTAGAACCTGAAAATAAACAGGGGAACTAAACTAATTTTGGAAAATTTTAATTAATAAATATTAATTTATTGAAACTCAATTCATTTTGGTTAAAAATCAAATATTAATAGAACTAAACTAAAAAAAAGTTAGAAATTATAATTAGGAATTTCGGATTTGGTTAGTTTTTTGTTTTGGGCCTTTTGGTTTGCTACTTGCATACATCATAATTTAAAAAAAAAAAAAAAGGTTCAGGCAATCTTATTTTCGGGCCAAGCCCGGCCCGAACCCGGTCGGCCAGGTGGGCCTACTGGGCCGGGCCAAATAGGCCCGGTTCATTTCGGGCAGCTTATTTTTAGGCCCAGCCTGGCCTGAAAGACGGGCCAACTGGGCCGGCCCATCGGGCCGGGCCCATTTTGCCACCCCTAACCACACATCCCTGCGGTTACTCCTTCCCCTCAACTTTTGGAAAAAAAATTGGGAATTATAAATTGATTTATAATATTATATATAATTAGAATTTTTTTTAATAAAAATTTTTTTTATTATAAAATTTATTTATAATTAATGTATTTATAAATTATTTTATAATTTTTTCATTAAATAATAGTACATTAATTCAAATCTAAACCGACCTTGGTTATTCCTTTTAATGGATAAATTTGTTGTAATTTGAGTAAAAATAAAAGCAATAAATAACACAAGGTTTGTTAACCAAGTTCATCACAAGTGACTACGTTTGGGGGCGATCAAGCCAAGAAATTTTTGAATAATACCGCAAATGAGTTATGTGTGTAAAATATTAAGAATATAACAATATATATTAACATATCCCTAACCTAACCCTATAGCTTATAGACCTCAGATATTATTATGTCCATAGGTATATTATCATACATTTTATAACAAAATTAACCTCATTCAAATCGACTTGCGATCTTTGCCAATACTAGATAACGACAAAGTAATTATCGTCCTTATTAAGATATGTACCAAAGTTTCAGAATGGGTCCCACCCAGTCCCACATGGTTCCCACCATCGAACTTCTTCTCCTATTTCTCTATTATTTTTATGGGATGAATATTATTATATTTTACATTAAAATATTATATTATAAATTTAATAATATTAATAAATACATATAATAATATCAAAATATATATAAAATTACTAATTTTATATTTTAAATGAGAAAGTGTTTATTTGATAAGTTAATATCTGACTAAAAACAAAATTTGATTAAGTTAAAAGATCAAAATATAAAATTATTTGAAATATTTCGAACTTAAAATTAAAAAAAGAATGTACCTCTGAATTTAAGGTGCATCAATAACGAATGACAAGAACTTATATGAAACATTTCACAGTGTAAAACATATCATATTTATAAAATTCGCGGAACCATGGCCGGGTCGAGTTGAATTTGGGTAATTTTCTCAAATTCTCGCACAAACACAATTTCTAGATTTTTCGCTCCCAGATATGTTACTTTTTAGGCAAATGCATGTTACTTTAAGGCAAAATGTGTGTTACAATTAGACCAAATGTTATTTTTTACATATATATCACTTGTTTTTGTAGAAATAACATTTTTTCATTCAATGTAAGAGCAAAATGTGTGTTATTATAAGAAAATAAGATTACATTTTCATAAGTATTGTATGTAAATAATTATTTTATTTTATAATATTATATATAAAATAGTAAAAAGTGTGTTATTACATGAATCAATATATCTAGCTTTAAGGGATGATGATTAAATTAAAAAATATATATTTGTTTCTTAAGAAAAAAATATTTTATCTTAAAGTAACACATGTTTGCTAATATAGTAACACAAACTGGGGAGCAAATATATGTTACTATTTGAACAAATGTGTATTACAATCTTATAAAAAGTTGTTATTTTGCATATATTCATTTGTTTTTATAGAATAAATAGTTTTTAACATAATATAAGAGAAAAATCATGTGTGTTACTATAAGAATACATATTGGTTTTTCATAAATATTTATTTATTTGTATAGAAATAATTATTTTTTATAAAATAACACATATAAAATAGTAAAAAAGTGTATTAATATATGAATCAATATACCTAAATTTAAAGGAATGATGATTAAATTAAAAAAGACATACTTATTCTTATAAAAGTACATTTTCTTTTATATTAACACGTATTTGCCCATATTGTAACACACATTTGCCCATATAGTAACATAAATTGGGGAGCAAATATATGTTACTATTATAGCAAATGTGTGTTACAATCTTATAAAAAGTTGTTAGTTTGCATATATTCATTTGTTTTTATAAAATAAATAGTTTTTAACATAATATAAGAGAAAAATCATGTGTGTTACTATAAGAAAACATATTGGTTTTTCATAAATATTTATTTATTTGTATAGAAATAATTATTTTTATATAATAACACATATAAAATAGTAAAAAAGTGTATTAATATATGAATCAATATACCTAGATTTAAAATAATGGTGATTAAATTAAAAAATACATACTTATTCTTATAAAAGTACATTTTCTCTTACAGTAATATGTATTTGCCCATATTGTAACACACATTTTCCCATATTGTAACACAAATTGTGGAGCAAATGTGTGTTACAATCTTATGAAATGTTGTTCTTTATATATATATTCATTTATTTTTATATAAAAATAATTTTTCATATAATACAAAAGCAAAATGTGTGTTACTATAAGAAAGTATAGTATTTTCTCATAAATATTTATGAAAAAAATAATATTTTTTTATAGTAACACACATTCATTATTAGATTGTATGAAAAAATGTTATCTCTACAAAACAAATGAATATATGTAAAGAAAACAACATTTAATTTACTTGTAACACATATTTTGCCTATTATTAATATGCATTTGACTAAATTGTAATATATCTGGGAACAAAAAAAATCTGGAATCATAGTTACGGGTTTTTTTTTTTATAAAAAAATAGACCAAATACGACCCGACCCGATTAGAAATCCACGATTTTTAATATGGGCTGTGAAACATTTCACATGATTGTGAGATTACATATTTTTTACTTATTATGATACTTAAATTACTTGGTGGATCCTACTCCTCTTACTTCTTAATCGTAAGCTAAATCCCATGTATTTATTACAAAAATATGTTATACCACGTCGTACGTAACACGAAATTACACTCCTACCCTTACAAAGCTACTTTGGCCCAATAAATACGTTTCTCACGGGGGGCAATTAAGTCACTTGCTACGGAAAACGAATAAATAACTTTTCCCCTCGGTCAGATTTTTTATGGTTTATTAAGCATCCACACCTTTTCTGTGTATAAAATTATAAGAAAAGGGGAAATTATTTGAAGATGGAATCCCAACTGACGAAGCTAGAAATGGACGCTGTTTTGCAGCTGATTCAACTCAGCGGCGTCGTTTGGATGAATTAACCGGCGAGAAAGAGCGATGGAGACAGTAGCGCCGGGGAATCGTTATCGTCTAATTACTTGGAAAATTATTGTTCGGATATTGATGAAGCTTTGCCCAGAAGAAAACCTAAATTTGGATCTCTTCTCCATATCTACAAATTAACTCGCCCTTTGATCAACCATCGCTCCAGGAAAAGGCCAAGGTTCTTCTGATATATATATATATATAATTTAATTTTTTTTAAAAATTCCATTAGTATATATATTTAAGAGATGTTTGCTTAATTAACTTTATGTAATCATAGTCTAATAGATATATGGGCTATATATACATGTATATATATATATTTTTTGTTTTAAGGCATACATGAGTTAAGTGTATATAATTCACTTTTTCACATTGTTTATTTTTTACTTATTAATTATTTGGAAATTTTTATTGTATTTAGTGATTGTTTGATCAGATTATAATTATTGTGAATATCAACTTGGGGTACAATATGAAAGCTTTGGTGAATCTAGAATATGAAATCACGATCACTACAAAAAAAAAAAAAAAGAAATAAAGAGGGAATTTAGTGAGGGGGTTGGGGGCCATATTTAATTAATAAAATTAAAGAGGGCTTTAGTGAGGGATAAAAATTGTAATTTAAAGAGGGTCGAGACAAGGGAAACGTAACCCTCTTCAATTAACAAGGGCAAAACGGGAAGGGCGAGCAAAAAACCCTCTCGAATTTGCGAGGGTTCGAACCCTCGCCGGTTTAGCGAGCTCCTGCACTCACCAAGTATAAACCGGACCGAGACGAGGGCTTATCCCTCGCCGGTTTACGAGCGTTTACGCCCTCACTAGTTTTGCGAGCGGTCTGCCCTCGCTACACGTAAATCGAGACCGAGCCGACGGTCTACCCTCGCGGCTCAGCGAGTGTGCCCTCCCCTCGCCACTTAGCGAGCGCGTTGCCCTCACCAACTGTCAATATAAATACTTCGCGAATTCCTTCCAGAAAACTGAAAACCCCTCTTTTCTTCCCCATTTTCTGCCGCCGCGCCGTGGGTCCGCCGCCGCCGCCGTCTTGTGCCGGAAAATATCTTCAATCCGTCGGGCTTTGCTCCTCAAGAGGTTAATTACATTTCTACGTCAAATTTTTTCGTTTTAATCGGTTAAATTGTGTAAATTTTGTTTCAATATATATATTATTTGTGTGTATATGTATATATATTGTGTGTATATGTATGTATATGTGTATATAATTAATTAGGTTGTTAAAGTTAATTATTTGTTGAATTATTAGTAGTAATTATATAATTAGTTGTTTAATTAGTAGTTAATTATTTAATTAATTAGTTGTTTAATTATTAGTTAATTAATAATTTTATTTGTAACGAGGGTTCTGCCCTCGCCAGTTTCCGACGGCCGCCTGCCCTCGCCAATTAACGAGGGGCGAGGCGAGGGCTGCTTTAGCGAGCCCCATTTTAACGAGGGTTTCTTACCCTCTTTGAAACCCTCTTTAACCCTATAACCCTCTTTAAATCCCTCTTTAAATCCCTCTTTATTTCATCATTTTTTTGTAGTGGATGAGACATATAGTTTTAATCTAATATGCATTAATACTTATATATTGATAAAATTATATATACTATATATATACGCACATTAACGAGGAGTTTAATAATTATAATTATAGACTTTACATATGTGTATTTATATACATAATCGACTGCCCCGCTTACTCTCATTGGATCGCCCGGTCTCTCATGGATACTCCAGGAAGTATCTTTTTAAGTTAGAGCAGAATTCTAATTTTCGCCCCTCTAGCTACTCCAGTTGTTGGCTTTTATTTTGGTGTATTTTATCTATGTTTTGTAATAGATGATGTTAAATATTATGCTCAATCAATATGTTCAATGGATTTTGTTAGAAATTTTAATTTAATCATATAAAATATGTCTCAATACAAATGTCTGAATGCCAATAATCTACCATTGATTATCTGAAATAAAGAAGACTTTAATTATAATTGCGGAAGCATACCTGGATCCATAGATTTTGATTTGACTCAATAGGAATGATTTCCCAAATAATCAGCCTTATTTTCCTTTGAGAAAATATAGAACTGTGTGATGAACATACTGATGTTTGAGGACCATAACTCTTATTTCTAATAATAAGTTATCATTTATTTCAGTTTGGTCCATCAACAAACAAATTAAAATCACTTAATGATATCTGCACATAAATCTCATAATTATTTAATATTCATATAGACCAATAACTTAATTAAATTGTATTATATCACTTTAGGGTCTCCTTAAAGACAACTATACATTTAATATTGACATGTTGAAGCCCAATATGTTGAATATTTCCAACAATATCCCACTAGGGCAAACATGTGACACCAGACGAATGTGCATTTCCTAAATGAGCTCAAACTGATTGTCATGTTTATGAGTATTCCTCAAACAATCTTATCATCAATCGCATTGATATAGGACTAAGAAGGTTTCATCATTTTAATCGTGACTAAACTCATCAGTAATCACATATATCATTATAATCAATAATAGATCGATCATTGTTTGTAGCATGGAAATTGAATGCAATGTGATCTAACAAGTGTTGATGCAATAATCTAATCCAGATGATTAAGGAAGTAATCAATGGAATACCGGATGACGTGTCCTAAAACAACTAATTAAGCATGATGATTATGAATAAAGATGAAGAAGTTCAATACAAGAAATGAAGAATCGTCAAACAAACAAGAAATGGCCGAGCAGCAGTGCAGAAGAGAAATAAGCGAGTAGCTCACCTTCTCGCCCAACCACCTGCCTGGCACACCTGCTCGCCCAACCACCTGCCTGGCACACCTGCTCGCCTATTTGCTCATAATAGGCGAGCAGGTTTTGTAATCCTCATGACTGGCGAGCAGCTCACCTGCTCGCCCAAGGTGTTGGTCGCCCAGAATGAAGTGCTGCTCACCTGTTTTGAAGAAGATCTCCCAAATCTCATTTTCATCATTTTTAGCCAATTTTCTGGTGTAATTATCTTGTTTAGGCGGTTAGGAACACTTGTCAGCCTCTGGAGATGCGTGGCAAAGTGTATGCCACCTCCAGCTTGTGTATTTGCCTATAAATAGGCCACCATTTTCGTTTAAATGCAAGTTTTTGATAGCTCCTTGAGAGTTACGTACCCAAGTGTAGGTTGATTT